>VNKC01004984.1:0-67311 GCA_008042775.1 Drosophila pectinifera
GACTAGCAACTTCTACTGCTAACCGCCGAATCCCTATTTAAACACTTCGGTGGTTCGTTTAGGAATTGATTCTTTATTGGGCGCTCACGCCTTTTTATAGCTTGGTCCACTTATGTGCTAGTTACATATTTCTTATGTATAATTCCCGATGGGTCAGCGATTCTAAAAACCTCTTGACATTGTAGAGGCGATGCAACTTTGTTGGGGCCTTCTTGCGACTTATATATAAGTATTTGTTTATATCTCGCTCCAGCTCGTACTGAGTGGCGACTCTGGGTTGCGAGTTTGTTTATTTCCCCTTTTTGGTGGCTCTTTTTGTGTGTTGCTTGTATATTTCTTAAATTAGATATATGTTGACAAAGCCGCGCTTGGTACTTCAAGTTGTACCCAGAGCGCGGCCAACAATACATGTTCACATTTTTGAACAAACCTAGTATTTCATATTACAACTTAGTATTAAATGCTGGATTCATTTTTAAAAGGAATATGTTATTTTCTTTTTATATTTGTAAGTAGTAACATTACCCCGACTGCTTAAATTTCCTGTCTCAGACACTTTTAAATATTATATCTTTTTCGTGAAGCTTCAGTATCATTTAGTGTTTATTAAAAGTAGCTTATCCTCTTGTAAATGTGCTTCTTCTACTTTTAATTGTATTTTCTTCATCTCTGGCCGTATCTTCATTTATTCTTCAATTATCGTTTTATTTTCCACGCTCTCTCTTTCCGCCAACCCACTCCACTTTGACCCTCTGCGATGGCAATTTTCACTTAATCGTTTTCCCCCCACTCTTGCTGTTGCTGCTTCTCAATTTTCCGGGGAGTTTTGTTGCGTTTTTCCCCGTTTTCTTTGCCTACCTGAGTTGCAGTAGTTTGCTTTGACAGCTCTCTCAATTATGCTCAGGTGATTGCCGTCCCATTAGGACACTCTCTGGCTCCTAACCCTCGCTCACGGGCATTTCCCTGGCAACAAACAATAGAATTAAATAGGGATACACACTGGTACACCTTTTGCAGGTGCGCTGTTTCATGTTTCAACCTGTTGTGGGTCCTTTTAGCATACATTCTCGTGTATTGTGTTACTTTTCGGGGTCCTTTTGCTCCCTTTGCTACCTTTGCTCCCTTTCTTTCCATTTCCTTGAGCTGCAGAAGAAATTCCTTTGCCATTTAGGAGTGCAATGGAAAAGGTACCTCTTTGTATCCTCTGACTGCTAAATTATGCAAGAAAAAGAAGTTTGCCAACAAGCAGAGAGGAGAATAATTAAGTTAATTGAAGTTGTGAGTATACAGATTTCCCATGTCATCGGCGCAATTCCTACTGTCAAGAAGATTTAACCTCAGGCCAAGTTCTAACCGCACTTTGTGGTCTTAAGAAACTTTCAACACTCGAGAGCCGAGTCCAGTTTTTATTCATTTTTGGTTTTCTTCTGGCCCTGAGGGCAACGTTTCGTAAAAGGTTCGAGAAACGGCGACTGCATTTTGGTTAATCAGTTTGATTAATGTTGCCCTAATTGACTTTCACTCGCGGGGCCTTTCCATTTCGTTTAACGCGTTTAGCCAGAATTTGGCAAACCAGTTTTCTTTTCCAGGGTATATCAACTCCCCTTTCTTTTCGTTTTTAGTTTAAGGAAATTTCCATTCCAGTTTTGTAAGATCTCGTCTCGATTTAATTGCCGAGGCAATTTTTAGCTTGTTTTTAGTGAAAAATCAGAAGCAGCTGCTGTTTGTGCATCTTCATTTCGCCACATGTGTGGCTGGGAACATGGGACTTTGACTGGGAATGGGAATGGAAATGGGAATGGGACTGCCACTGGAGAATGGGACATGTGTTCCTCAACATTCGCGCAACCTTTGGTATCGAGGGGATACTTATAAAGTATTTGCTCCCCAGGTTCGTTGACCCCTTCTCTGAGTCAGAAGGAAGAAGTCAAAGTAGAGGACTCATGCTGTCGCAACTTTGTCCGCAAAAAGTTATCAAAAGCTGTAGCCATAACTAGTCATACTCTTTTCTCAGTTATGTATATAGTTCTACTTTTCATTTCTACATCCATTTCGGTTCAGTTCAGTTCAGTTTTCAGTTCAGTTGGCTATTCACGAGAAAGTGGCACGACATGTTCTTCCTCCAGCTCTTCCGCCTCCTCCTCGCCACGCCGCGTTTGTTGGCGTGTTCAGGAAGCATCGTCTGGGCGAAACTGGGTTGGATTTGGCGGCCTGACAGACGCCGGATGTCATCTAACTGTCGGACTATTTTCCCGCCCCTCCGTCTCTACCAGCTCCGCCCCATTCTTCCATTTAGTTAGTACCATTGAGATGCGGCTGTATTCCGCCCACTAATTTTTCTGGAATCTTTCAATTCTCTTACAGTTGGCGAGTAGGAATTACATTGGTTCATAATGCTCAAGACACTCGCTTTGTGGATGGAACCTAGGTAGTTTTATGGAAGATAATTTGTGAGATGGTTTTGGAAAGGGAATAATCGAGTTTTATCTTACTTTTATACTTGAACATATCTCTGCAAGCTTTGTAGTCACTTAAGCCGACTTAAGTGCAAATTAAATTAAATTAAACAGAACCAAAAACAGAGTAAAATAATTGTTTACTAATAATACCTGCATTTTCTCGTCTTTATTTTATATATTTCTCAAAATTGATTCTTGTTTTAAATCTAAGAAATATATGTAGACCAAAAGTGGTTCAGTAATCACAAATAAATGTTCTTCTCAATCGATCCTCCAATAATTTGATATTAAAAAGGTTAACTATAAATAAATATTTTCTTATGCCCTCGTTTAATTGTCAAAATTTCGACTTTTATAGAGTCTGTAACTCTAGAATATGATTTATGGGATATTTTGTAATGGAAAGGATCGGAAAACAATGATTACAAGCTCTGTGCAGTATTATTTAAATATGAAACGTGTTTATTTCCCATCCTTTCTTTTGGTGTAACCAATATTCCTTTTTTTACAAGGACAGCATATCATTCACGTGGCCCTGACAGGGACTTAATAAACTAAGTTAACTGGAGATGCCGAAAAATGTACGCCATTTAAATTTTTATCCCTACCTTTTTTTCGGCACCGTCCTGGCCTGGCATTCCACTTGACGGCACTTGAGCCCGGCGTCGACATCGTCCTCGTCCGTACGCCAGGGGTAATTTTGCACGTGTGCCGACACTTGACGGGAAATGATGGCCTGGCGAAGGAACAGGAGGGAACTCCTGGGCAAAGACGATGCAACAATTGGCGGGGGGAAGACCTAAAAGCGCTGCCAGCTCAATTAAGTCAACTTAATTGGCCTAATTGACTCAGACTTGGCCAACAAAGGCTGCCCTGCCTGCCATCTAAGACATAGCTCCGAGTGAGGGGAGTGAGCCGGGGATTATTTTGAGAGAGTGAAATTTTAAGACCCACAGATAAGCACGTCGTTGCTGGCCGCCGTCTGACGGGTTAACTCTTGGCCCCGACTTATCGCGGCAACCCAGAAACAATCTATCCAAACAAAAGTGAGGCAACTCGGCAGACGCAGCATAAAAACCTCATCAGCAACACAACACGGCGTTGACACAAAGACCTCAAATAAACAAGCAGCAATTTGAAAACAACGTATAAAAAATAACACACAAAGAGCAAAGCTCGCTGAGGAAGGGGAAGGGGAAGAAATAAACAAACTAAAACTGAAATTCAAGAAAAGAAATTGAACTTCCCTTTTAGCTTCTCTGAGACTTCATAAGACTTGATAAGAGCGAATAACAAATGTGTGTACAGAGAGAGGAAAATGTTAAAGGGGTTTGTATTTATTTAAATGGTTAAATAAATTATAATATTATATATAATGTAAGAGAAATTAACTTCAAGCTGCAAAGTTATATTTAAATAGGAAGATAATAAGTAGGAGTGTCTTTATCATTCTAAAAACCATTTTCATTCAGTTTATTTCACTTTCGAACATTTTTAATATTGAAATATTCAATGGAAATTCAATATCTATTCATTGTAGAGCCAATAATAAAGAGTTTTTATTAAAAGCACAAAGAAATAAATGAATAAAACAAAAGTTCCTTTCACTTCTATAGTTTTTTTCAATATTATCAATACTATTAATTCACAATGAAGAAGTTAAACCCTTTATTTAAAGAAGATTCCTAAACTAATTTAAATGTAAATACTATCCCCCAAGTCTTAACCTTTATTTAAATGTTTTTAATTAAAATCCTAGTTCTTTTTGAAAGTATTTTCTCCGAGTGCCATTTGGATTCTTTTTGTGTAAACAAAACTTGTGAATAAAAAGCCAAAGACTCATTTGGGTTAAACAAGAAGAAGAGGCGGAGGCTAAGGCGGAACCATGAGCCAGCACAAATTCAAATTCAACTTGAAAATTGTAATGAAAATGAATGCACATACGTACATATATGTAGACTCGCAGCAGGAAAAGCCAACTTGGCGGCCAATTGAGATTTGAAATTGAAACTCGCACTCACTCGCTGGCAGGAAAATCCACAAGGCGATCCGTTAAATTGGCGCTGCTAATGTGCGAGTTTTTATCCGATGATGAGTGGCGGAGATGATGGTAATGCCAATGGACATGGAGCTGCTAATGGATCCCATGAAGACGATAATGATGAGTGAAGAAGAAGCTAATTTAAAGAGGCTGCGGCTCTAATGGACGGCCTCTGTGGGTTTTACTTGTAGAAATCGGAAAGCGAACTTCCGTATTTTGTAGCATGGGCTGTGCCTGGTCTCTAATTATAGTGGAATTGGAGCAGAACTATACTAGCTAATCGATTTGTGGTCATAACAGTCGCAAGTATTTATTAGGGAGTTGGTTACAGGCCTGTAACTAATCGAATTTTGAATTGGTTTAATTTTTAAGTTATAATAATTAAGGGGTTTTAATATATACTCATATACTTTTATAGTAAGAAAGTTTTCTGGGATTTAATATGTTCTTCAGTTTATGTCGCAGATAAGGCTTCTCTTTTGAAATGAAATATTTTTTTAAAAGTGGGTTATGTTTCATTCACCTGTGACTGTGGTATTCTTATTAAGAGTTAAGTACTTGTCAGTTTGTTCAAGTCAAGACTTCCCCTAGAAAAAAAACCACTAATAAATATGAAATTTATTGGTAGAAATCCAGTCTTAACAAGGACTTTTTATAGTATTTTAAATGGCTGTCATAACAATATTTTATCATTTTTCAAGGCGTTCTTTGGAAGCTCATATATGTATATCACAAATGCCCAGACATACCCTTCTCTGGCCCCACAATTACCCCAAACGATTTTATTTAGTACCCCATTTAATCAGAGTTTAGCCAGAGTTTGCAACTTTAATTACAACTTTCCCATCTATCTATTCACTTTCAGCGGAGACGCGAACGCGGTCGCATCCACTTGAAGGGCGTGCGCCTCGTGGAGGAGGCCACTGTCAGCGGGGAGGGCGGCGATCCCTCGGCACCGGATGTGAGTGGCCTGAAAATCGATGGGAGTAATAGGGTTTGATTAACCGACATTGTGCTCTTCCATCCATCCAGGGTTATCCGTTCCAAGTGGGCTACTGTGAGATCTTTGCGTCGGCGAATCCCCAGCAGCTGCTGGAGAACGGCAACGGCGGCGGAGGCGGAGGAGTCGAGGGCCAGCAGAGCGGAAGAGCGGTGCCACAGTACACACTCTACGTGATCGCTACCAGCGAAAAGGAGCGCAGCGAGTGGATTCGCGCCATTCGCCAAGGTGAGTCTCCGTCTCCTTCTCCAACTCACCCGAATAAAAAAGACCCAAAAAGTAATTCAGTGCAGCTGTTTTTGGCCAGATCAATCGATGGCTATAATGAAGAGCAGCCGCTGCAGAAAATGAAATGATCCATAAAATAATTATTGGGTAATTGTGTGGCCTGTTGGCAGATGTGGCTATTTATCACAACATTTTCTTATAAATTTAAATGAGAAATTCTCATTTCTGGCAATAAATACAAAATTTCATAGGTTTCCTAGCACTTCAAGCTCTTCAAAATTAGTCTAATAATGAATATAATCTACTACTCATTTTTGTAAACAAATCATTTATATTTTTGCTTTATTTCTTAATCCTAATGATGATCCTAAAACGCTTTTATCCACATCCTTTTCAGTTTGCGAGGATAGTAATACGCCCAAGTCGTATCGCTACCATCCCGGATTGTGGTCTGGCAAGAAGTGGAGTTGCTGTAAGGGAATATCCCGAACCACATTTGGCTGCCGGGCTGCCGCCCACTGGCGAGAGGCCAACAATAATCCAAGTAAGTCTAGGAATTAGATAAAGTTATATAAAACTTATAATCTATAGAATAACTAAATATAAAGATAAAGGTTTTAGAAGTGATTGTCATAATCAATTGATTTCTTAAGAGTGTGGAGTCAGTAGTTCTCCTTATTAACTGAAGCTAATATAACTTGTAACTTAATAATATCACGAAATGTAAGAACTGCATCTTAAAAAATACCAACCAAGAAACTAGCTGAGCTTCTATATATTTCTGGCTCCTTCTGTTGAACTTTTATTCCACGACCTTTTGAGAATTTCAACGCTCTGAAGGCATTTGCTTTAAAGGAAATATCACACCCCAACTGGTAACCCAGGTTGAAGCACCTCTTGAGGCTAGCCTTGACTGGGCTGGCGGCGACTTCCTTGCAGTGGCAGGCGAATGTCATTGTCAACTGTGGAGGAACTTCCCTCTCAAATCCCGGGGTCCCGGATCTCCAGCTCCAAAATGCTCCTCTTTGTATCTGAACACTTTTTCTCACTTATCGCCCCTTGGTTTTCACACACGCACACACATGTTCTGCTTTTGCATTTGCAACGCTTTTCCTTTTCCTGTCGTCAGGCCTTATTTGACACATTGTCTGGCGGTGCCAACTGGCTTCTTTCTTCTCGTTTTTCCCATTTCATATTGTGTGTGCGTGTCTGGAGTGCAGGCTCTTCTGCTTTCCAAGCCGTTAATGAGCAGAGCAGGCTCGAAAGCAGCCTTGGGAGAGGGAGATCCCTCACTTCTGGCTAGGGAAAAGTATATCGGGGAGTTACGCACAGAGCGAGGGCTAGCTCTGCTGTGTGTGGCCGGAATAAATACATCTGGAGACGGGGAATATGGTTAAGTTAAGTCCACACAACTCTAATGCCACTTGGCACCTGGTGGAACACACTCAATTGACTGGCTGCGAATTCCAAATAATGCGTCTGTGGTTAGCAAATACTAGCTGGCTAAAACGTTTGTCTTCTATATTTGTCTGTCAAGGGAAATGCAAGTTTTCAGCGAACTTTCAGGGTGATTGTAGAGAAAAGTGCAGTTTCTGTTAAAAAAATTATTTTGTGAACCTAAGAATTAAATATTTTATTTAAAGAAATGTAAAGAAGCTACAAGAATATAGAAAAACTCGACTATATGCCAAAAACGCACTAAGATCTTGTGGAAAACAGGCAAGCCTTCTAAGTTTTTTGTGCAGGAAGTCACTCCGAAGGCCTTCATCAGTATCCAAAAGTAGCTTTAAGTCCCCCGCTGATACCGAAATAAAATGAGTTACCAGTTACAAACTGAAAGGCAGCTGTAGACATTTCTTTATCACCCTCACGAGACTTTTTGTTTGATTTTAACCAGATTATGTGAGAGTTTTTTGAGTCATCAAAACAAATCTTGGGTTAGCAGTAGATAAAATAGAGTGTACAGGAAGGGGTTATAGAAGGCCTTTTGTATAAAATATCTTTAGAAAGTAAATACAGAACCAAGATTCCGAAAAGAAATACTCTTTTATGTGTTCCCCTATCAAAGGTGAGAGATTGAAATGTAGTAAACACCTTCTGGCAATCCTTTGGCTCTCATTATCGGGCATTCTGTGTTTGTGTTCATCAACTGTCATAAATATTTTGATCTAGATATTGTCCCAATTTCGACCTTAACCCCTGACCGACCCCCTGTGGCAGCTGCAATAATTGTTGGGACAACTTTTCCCATTCGCCGACAGCCCGCAGATGTGTCGCTGCACTAAAATGTCAAGCTGATTCTTCTCTGATTGCTCATTTGTGTCATCAGATTAGATTGGGAAATGGAAAATATAGAATGGAAAATGGGAGCACAGCCAGCCGACCCTCCATGCCATGTGTGACCACACTCTGTCTCAGATTGTTTGACAGTTTCAACGAATTTAGGGCCCAGTGGCGCGATATCTTCCTCATGAGGAGTCCCTCGTTCTTCTTTTTGGAACATCAATTAGAGGCGTCACTTTAAATTGCCGTTAAGTCTGCCAATTCTGGCCAGTCATCGAGGGATCCAGGGGTACCCATGGGGAACTCCTCCAAAAAGGAGCGTGGCGGAAATAACAATAAAAATCAGGTCGCCTTCATCTTCATTTATCAGGCGAAGGGAAGACAATGAAAGTGGAATGACTGCGATTGCGGGAGCTTGTCAGTTGCCGTTACAATAAATTAGCCTGTCAATTTTCACCGCGCGAGTTATCTCTTTCTCCCCAAAGAAACCCTTCCTCGAGGGTCCCTGCGTTCCCCAGAAATTAATTACGCGGCGGAATCCTCTTCTGCGCGCATTTTGACTTTCGCCGCGTGCCAACACAACGCCTCTGCGATTGATGATGTGTTGGCCTTGTAATTAAAAATATGCCTCCTAAAGTGGCCAAAAAATAAGACAAATTGAGCAAGAAATGGGTAAGAGGAAAAGTGTTGAGCTTCTGGGTATAACGACGGGAAATAATAATAAATACAGAAGTGAAATTGGTTGTAAAACGTAAAAAAAGAAATCTTCGTTTATTTTTCTTATCAAATAATTCCTGCCCTTTTGAGTCAGGAGGTAAATATCCACTGGTGGAGAATCTCCACTAAAACCATATAAAATAAATGAAATAATATGAATACTCCCCACATAAACCCTAGAAGAATGCTAGGAATTCCCCACCTTGGCTCACTGGGGAAAATGAAAATAAATGAAGTAATAAACCCCAAACTAAACAATATAATCAGGCGAAACGCAGAAAGAACAACCATCAGCTAGCTGCAATTTAACGATGTCATTGCTCTCTCTCTCCAGATATTTTCTTTTTTATTATGCTTGTGCTTCGGTTTTCGGTGCTTTTTCACTATTCCCAAAAAACAGAGATTTATGGGCCTCGTTTTAAGTGCCACAAAAATAGTTTCATGTTGTGATTATTATCTGAGTAAAATAATTAAAAAGAAAGGGGTGAACCTGAGCCCAAAAACAATAAAGTGCGCCGAAGGGAAATGCTTTACAATAAAGATTTGGCTTGTACTTCTTACTTATTACTTTGGTTAGTTATTAAATTCAATTTTGTGACTCTTTGTGACTCTTTATATGATATTTTGGACAAGCCAGACACCCCCAAACGATGGTCGAGGAGAAGGAGGCTTCCTTTTTGGCCAGTGGCCAGTTCTCCAAAACTGGTTTCCCTTCCAGTTTAGTTCGGATGTATCCGCAGCAGTTCGATATTTAAGAGCGCGCGCGCCTCAAGAGAACCCTGACTACAAAGCCTAACCAAAAAGCTGAAAAACCGAACTCAAACTGGTTTTTATTTTGGCTCTGGCTCTGGCTGGGGCTCGGGCTCGGCCTCTTGGGCCAATTGTTTAAGCCTCGAATGGAAAAGTAAACAAAAAACAACAACTGCTGGCAGCAGCCGTATCTTTGTATCTCATTGGTAGTATAAGTATGCTTGGGCCTAGGCACGTGCATTGAACTTGGCTAAAGAAAACTACGATGGAATTCTTGGATGGGATCTCCTGAGAGGAAGGAAAGGAGGATCCTCCTGTCCAACTGTCGGTCCCCCTGATGATTTGATTAATTTCGCTATTAGCTGATCTCTCGGCTAGACGTCCGCCCTTCCATTTGATTGTAATTAGCTGCCCCTTGTTGTCTCCTGCAGCAGCTCGTTTTGGCAAAAAAGAAAACCAAATGCGTCCGGGTGACTGACCATGAAAACGGATCTTAAGGTCTCTGAAACTCTGGAACAAAGTTGTAGGCCACTTGGAAAAATATAATAGTTATACAAATTTTAGTACTTAATTTTAATAATAGACAAATTGGAGATTTCCTTATAAGCTTCAACCCAATAAGTCATTGGTCTGCGATGTGTTATTAAAGATTTCAATGATCTTAAGATTGTGAGTTAGTTTAGTTTGCATTTGGTACACAAATTAGAAGTAATTTATTAACACTTTATTCTTTATTATTTTCTTTAAGTGTTGGTTGTCTGAATCGCGTTGCCTGATCCCGTTCTTGAAAACCAATCCGCCAGACAAGAAACGCGCCTTTGTGCCTTGTTTGTACCCTTACAAAGAGTACTATTATTTTATTAAAATGTTTTAAAGCCATTAAAGACAATACCATAAAGTGAATAAATATCCTTGATATTGCCTCTCTAAGAGTTGCTGTACCAAACTAGAACTATGTATTATATAGCTTCTATTAGAAAATAAATTATTAGAAATATTAAAAGGTTGTCATGTCACTACTTCATAATATAAAAACCCACCCTTAGTTATCAACAGTACCTTTTTTTCGCTGTAATAATAAGAAGTGAGCACCTTCTTGAGCTGTATCAGAAGGGTATTCAGACTTCGGCTTCCCCGAATTTTCTTCCCTGCTCGTTGTTGTTATTTTGTGTGTTAGTTGCTGCTGCTTCTTTTTTTGTTCCCTGCATCTTCAGTGGCTGGTGGCATTGGATGGGGTTTCGGTTGGTGGCTCGATTCGATGCCTTCGACCGACCTGTCCAATGTGCCTCGCTTTCCAGCTTTATTCTGTTTGGGTTCGGTTTGGATCTTTCGAAAAGTTTTAGGCCTGCGGTCCCCCCTTGCCATCCTGCCATGATTAATGATGCGTTCTGTTGTGATTCGTTCTAAACGTGGGAAATCGGCAGCAGAAGTCGCCGAGCTTTCAAACCATTTTTTTCTTGACCCTTCCCTTTCTCGGCCCGTTCTCTTTTGCTAACTCACTCGCTGGCGATGCTCTTAACCTTTCCATCTCGCAAAAAAGACCACGCAATAATTATTTTCGACCATCGTCATACATAATTTCGTAAACTCAAATTTCTCAACCAATTAATTTCTTTTCACGCGAAATCTCTGACATGTGACAAGCGAATGATTTTCTATAATCTGCCATTTGTTATTGTATAATCGCGTAAGGATTTGTTATGCTAATCTCGGTATTATCTTTTTCTTTTTTGTACAGAAAATTCAGTGAAATTGGTAAAGAAATTCTAAGCAGGTTCCAGCCAGTTTGATTAAAGGCATTAAATCAATGGTTATTGACACAGCTTTAGAGTTATATCATATTGATCGATGGTTCAGATAATGATTTCTTTTTATGTAAATCTTTCTAATTATCTTTCCTTGAGATGAAAACCAGCTCAGAAAAGTCATTCTAAGGAATTCTGACATGTCTAGCCATGGGTGTTATCAACATCCGTTTACTAAACATTGGTTAGGTTGGGAATTCTAGCGGCAACGCAAGAAGTCCAGTTGGGAATTATAGTGCAAAGCAAGCTTATTTCCTGTCCTTATCTTTACTATCTAAACCTCTTTTCTTTTTTGAGTGAGAAAACAAATACATATCGCCTTTTTTTAGAAGTTGTTTTTTTAATCTTTTTTTGTTTTTTTTTTTTTTTGTTTTTCCTTTTTGGTCTATTTTTATTGTGCTCTCAAATTGTTTTCCTAATTGCGCCTTATAATTGATATTAGCTCTCTTTCGCTCTCTCTTTCGCAACTCCATGTTTGGCCGCCAGCCAAAAGATGCAAACCTTTTCTCTTCTCCTACTTGGTCGCCACTGTCTCCACTTTTTTCTACATCTCGCACACACTTTATCTGCCTCTCTCCCTTTTTGTATGCAATACATGTTGCCTTACCCAAAAAAAAAAAAAAAATAATATAATCAACATACAAAAATTGCTCTTGAGCATTTTTCCCCTATATAAAAAAGAGGAAATCTTTAGAACCGTCTTCTTACTTGTCAAAGTGATGACATGCTCACGCATGTAACTAATTTTAAAACGAATCTAACTGTAATTGTGAGTGGCCAACCCAAGAGCACAAGTGCTCATTGATTTGCCTAGGCTGCAAAAATAACAACTGTATATGTATGGGCACCCTCATGGCTGTTACTCGAATGCACTTAGCTACTCGGATCGTCCGCCACTCGAACTCTCTGGTGATCCACTCACAGCTGCTCCACTGCTGTGCACTCTTTGGGGCTCTATTCAACTTATTCTCTTCCAGCTGCTGCACTTTGTCACTCTTTTAATGCTCTCTCTTAAGATATACACTTAGAGAAAAAAATTTAATACTCCCTACATAAATTCAGTATTTAGGGAATTCTGTACTCCTAAAAGTATGCAACTTGCGTGATAAAATGTTGATTTAATATTTGATTACTATAGATGAATCTTTTTCTTGCACATAAATCGAGACCCGCTTATGTTTTAAAAATTCACAAGATCTTGGTCCCAGCCAAGAAACCAATTACTAGTTTTTTCGACAATCACCCTCCAAAGCCATTTTTTTCCAAGTGTAGGACTCCCTTATTCTTCTCAACTGGAGCTCTCCCCCACACTTGTAGTGTGCTCTTTGAATTTGCTCCGGCACAACTTCTTGAGCTGCTGCTGCTCCGAGAGCGTTCGACGCTTGCGTCTTGCCGTCCGGGGTTTTGAGTTGGTCGATGGTTTGTATTGTGTATATCTCATTCGGTTCTCAGCTCTGAGTTACTTTTGAGTCGTCGTCGAGTGCACAACGCATAGCGGAGAGCGGATAGCGGTTAGCCGATTGTGGTTTCGAATTCAGTTGTCGCGTGTGCCATTTAAAAATAAATAAAATTTCCACAAAAATATTAACTGAAAAGCGAGTTGACGAAACAAATTGCTAGATCACCGGCCCCGATACGCTGTGTGTGCGCCGCCGAAAGTGCAATAATAATTCAAGAAAGTCCCCTTTACGACCGAAACGTGCATTGCGGCGACAAAATGTAAAATGCTCAGGCAAAAGTGAAGTTTCTCCACAAAGTGCTCTCAAAATTGTGATCGTTCGTTCCCTCTTCCCCGAAATACAAATCCCAAAATGTAAATATCTGTATTAAAAATCAAAAAGAAAAAGAAATTAATTTAAATAAATCCAAGTGTTTGGCAGCCAGGCGAAGCGAAGCGAAGAGATTTTTCTGCCTTGATTTATAGCCTCTTAAAAGATCTCACTCACTCATCTCCAAAAACAACAAAAAACAACTCATTTCTAACA
The DNA here is from genome assembly GCA_008042775.1 of Drosophila pectinifera. Taxonomy (NCBI): domain Eukaryota; kingdom Metazoa; phylum Arthropoda; class Insecta; order Diptera; family Drosophilidae; genus Drosophila; species Drosophila pectinifera. Next base: position 13,269 of record VNKC01004984.1, read on the forward strand.
GTAAAAGTTGCTTATGTCACGACGCACATACACACGTACATGAGGTTTGAAACCCTATTTTGAGCTCTCTGTGATCTGGCAACTCTGCCGCGCAGCCGGAGTAAAGTTGTTTAACTTGTTTCTTTTTTTTTTTCGGCGTGCCACCAGCAGTTTTTCTGCTTTTTTGCCTTTCGTGCTTATCTTTTGCGCATTTTCTAACAGTCTTCTGTCACCTGCACCCGCCGCCCTCAGCCCCTGCCAGAAATTCATTATTTTTTGCTGGCCATTTGCTTAATTAACTTGTCGACAAAAAAATGAAGAAACAAACTTTCTTGAGAAGGAGGAACTCCCAAAAAGTTATTTTTGGTTCTTATGGTATTCTTTTGTATTCTTTTCTGATGCTGATTTGAGCATTAATCAATGGATGTGTAAAGCTTCGATTCCCTAGGCACGTGTAAAAAGATTGGTATCTCTGAATCTCTTAAGGTTTAACACAGTTGATTTCTATATTTTTCCACTGCTAATTTCATTTGCTTCCTCGTAAAATTTTACTCTTTTAGACAACGCCCGGCGAGGACGTGGCCTATTAATCCCTCAAACATTAAACATTTAAAACATCAAATAAATGCTTATTTTATAAAGAATTAACAAAATAATATATGTAGCTTCCTCTTTCTTCGAAGCATAAAATGGTACATAACCCTCCCGTTCACACCAGACCAATTAGCAGAGTGAAGGAGGGCGCCTCCGATCCTAACGAACTTCAATTCCAAAGTCGTGTTTTATGGCCTCTAAGAACCTGAATAAACCTACGCAGGTAGCCGCCAAACGATCCCACAGATCCCGAAATCCTCCACAGTGTGTTGTGTAATTCAATATTATTCTCCTTGTGGATATTTGTATTTATCCCAAAACAGGATCCTACGAATCAGCCCAGCTATTTTTTGGTTTTGTTTTCTTCTTTTCCTCATTTGCTTTTCGATTGAGTCTTGTGTTTAGGTCACTCTGCTTTAACGAGAATTTGTTGGCCGCTCGCCGTTTGTTGTATGTTTATTTTTCGTCGTTTCTGTTGTTGTCTCTGCTGTTGTGAGGCCAGCACGTTCAGGCAAATGCTTAAATACTTAAGCCTGCTTATCACGTAAACCAGCTCAGAAACGGAGCCCGTGGAAAACCATGGAATAACTCTTGAATCCACCGACTTAGCACCGAGTGTTGTTGTCACTGCGCTCTCCACTCTATAATGGAAAGATATTGCCAGGGAGTGGTCATAAAGGAAGTATCAATCTTCTTGGGTTATTGGGTATTCATTGGTATTTCATCATTCGCCGTAATTGGTTTTTGTGATGCTCCTTTACAGGTGACAGAAGAGCCAAGGGAATTGGTTAATCCAGACACCCCAATAAGGAGCAATAAAATTAGATATTTCTTTGGTATAATTATGGATAGTTCGAAAATATTGCTTGCAGAAGGTACGGACAAGTCCTTCATCTCAGCTTGTTTTTCTTTAACTTTAGGCTTAACTGACTCACAGATCTGGGAATCACTCAACTTACCCTATATTCCTGCAATATCTTCACAACTTTTCAGTGCCCTGCCATTGTTTTCCTCCCCATTACTTCCCCTAAGCTTACACTGGTTGATCTCGGCTTTATCAGTTGGGCCTCTTATCACGTTGGCTTTTGTGTTGATGATCACCAGCAGGGCCATTAAAAGAGTTTCAAAGAGCCACACTAAAAGTGCCGTTTCAAATTTCAATAGAAATCAATTCAGTCCAGTCTGCAGACTCGTGTTTTCTCAGCTTTCTTGTTTAAGCTTTTGTTTGTAAGAAAGAAGACAGTGACAGTTTTTCTCCTCATCTCTGCGTTCCTATCAGAGCGGTCGTTTTCATGGTGTTCTTTTCTTGGGAATGGACAAGAAGAGAGGCCCATAAAAAATAATAAAAATAACAATCCAAAAAGCCATTAAAAGGTAGCTTGAAATTGTCATTAAAAAAATAACTGAGAAATAAGCTGAACAAAGGCGGGGAGAGAGTGAAAGATACTCGTTAAGATCCCCTACATGGCGGCGAAGGCATTAAATTTGTAACTCCAAAATGTAACTACCAAGAGTCATAAATGTTTGGATTACAAATATTTTGATGGCAGAGCCGATTAACAAGGCGGGAGGTTAACTTTCTTACCTCACTTCACATTACAGTGGAGTGTGTGTGTGTGTGGGTAATTCTTGGTAAATGCGATTGGCATCTGTAACCTCTCCATAAAAGCAAATATAAAACAAACGAGGCAAAATGTTCTTAACAAATGAGCAAACAGTAAAAACCCATCCTCTTTTCTTGATGGTAAAGTACTTACAACTACAGTTGAGGTCGTTGAAATAGTGTTCAAGAGGATTTTTGGGTAATAAGAAGATTGTAAAATTATTGGAAGAAATTCGGAAAGGTTTTCTTATGTTTAATTAGGTGTAATGGCTTAACTATTATTTAAATACCTTTAATTTATTGCAGATTTTAAAAAGCTTGGAGTTTCGAGGCTTTGCTTTAGGATATAAACCTATAAATTGGGAATAAGTCACGAAACATATTTCTTTATTAATATCCCCATCATAATTATTCTTATTTAAATTTATTTTATGTTCTTACTATCAGTACTTCACCTCTCAAATAATATCATAAGTTAACATTAGAAATAAATGAAGTGAATACGAAATAATACAAATATTTTATTAAAACCCTTCTCCCATATTTTCTGAACGCAACTGTAGTAGCTCCTGGCCTGTGTGATTATGTGTGTGTGTGTGGCAGGTACCCCTAAGAAAGATATATCCATTATCCATGTTAATTATCGGTAGGAAAAATGTTTTCCACTCTCAGGTCTCGAAACAGGCCAAACCACTTGTGTGGTGGTGGTTCCTCGCTTGGCTCAATTTATAATGCAAACCAGGCTCAGACTCGGCGGACCTCGTTGAAGGATCCGTCGCCTAACGGTTGTTACACACACACACACACACACGCGGCGCACACTCAAAGCCTCTCGAGTAGAAAAACACAGATACAAAAAGGTAGTTTTCGGATGCCTCTTCTCGAAGGTTGCAAATAAAAATCGGAAACAAGTTTCTCGCCCGCCCCTCTCTCTTATCTTTCCCTTACCTTGCTTTAAAACTGGTTAAGAAAAAACAAAAAAATAAAAACTCTTTTGCGTATTGCAAAAGCCTGCACTTAGTTTATTTTTTTCTTTCCTTATTTTCTGCGCTTTTTCGTTGGTACCGTTAGCAATTTGCCAAAGGTAAATTGGCCCAAAAAGATTCAATTGCAATTTGCGCTGGCTCTCGGCCTCCGTTCATAAAAATTGCATTTTATGGAGCCGCAAAAGCACAAAAAATAAGCAGCGGGTCAAGGTCAGCTACGTGCCATTTCATTTCGCTTTGGATCCAGACTTTTAACGCCAATCGAAAAGCAGAGAAAGACGCGGGAGAAGCAGGGAAGCACAACAAAAGCATGACAAGCGAAAGCTACTTTGCTCCACACACACAAACTCTTCTTGACCGCCGAGTATTTGGCGGATTTTGGCTTTGTTGGATTTTTTTATTCGGGCTTTAGCATTTACCTTTGCCGGAATCAGGTCAAAGCGGTTCGCAACTGCTTTCTACCGCCACGCCCCAAAAAAGGTTTATTTTGGCCAGCTTTCCTTTCCTTTTGGCCCAAGGCAGCCGCATTTTGAACCTCTTTTGGCTTCGTATTATTTTCTCGGGTCAGGCAAGGTCAATGAGACGTCAATATGTCAACGCTTTACATGTTCATTTATTCATCTCGACTGTTGTTATTTTTGTGTGTAAAAGCTGGACCTCTTATTGTGCCACAACCAATGCTCCTCGCTTGTAATTAAAGTCCGAGGCACTCGAGATTTTTACGAGAGTTGTGTAAGGCGTGAAAATTTCACTTTTCCAATTCATCGCGAGTCTTAAACTCGGAAATCTGTAGCACAAATTGCTTGCAAATCAACAAAACAAAGAGAGCCTTAACTCTGTGATTCACTTGGCGGCTACATAAATGTGCGCATTGTTCTCGTATTTATTTCCCACGACTTTTCATCAGTTTTAAGAGCTTGCATTTTCTCAAATAAACAATCTTTGTGTAGGGGGAAGTGCCCTTGGATTTAAGCTAATAAATAAAGTTTTATGTCATGTAAAAGGGGGTTTATTTTAATTAAATGGAATAAATTAGACAGATTTCCGTATTTTCTCTACTCATTCAATGAGATTCTTCTATAAAAATCATCAATATAATAATAACGCTTTATTTTACTTTATTTAAATTAAAACCTTTCAAAGTTTGCCTTATTTCTCCTTACATTTTGTAATGAAATCCCTGTTGTGGGTTTTAATAATTACCAATTTAACATTCCATCCACAACTTCTCTGGTATCGATTTAACTGCTTATCAAGCTCCTAACAATTTAGGCCTTAAATAGGCTTAATTTTAATACAAAGCCACGCCTCGTTTTGCGTAAACCGCTAGCCGAGAGCCCGTCGTTAATCACTTTGAAAGTTCATTAGATTTTGTGTGTTTGTTCCGCTGGATTAAGGAACCAAACAGCGGGGGAAAAACGTTGAATTGATGTTAATTATGCTGCCAACAGTTGCTACCAAAAAGCGCGTTACACCAGAGCTCAATGAACTGCGCCTAGGTCTCCTCTGCCCACGGCTACAGATCGCTGTCAGAGATTCGTTTTCGAGTTTCTGGGCGCGTTTTACGTTTGCCCCAAGGTTCCACACACTTGCCTCAAGTGTACGTAGTAGTACGTAAATTGTTCCCCTTAGATTTAAAGTCTCATAAATCAATTTACTACCGATATCGATTTGGATCGTGTCATTAGCTTCTACCGCACGAAACCATTATTCATTATCTTGGGCGCTTCACTCGAACAATTACTATGCGAAAAATCAATGAGACCGAAGATGATGATTGTCTCGGTAATGATGGGGGCAACCTCAACCGACTTTGGCTGCGGCTGCGGCTGCTGCTGCATCATCATCTCGAGCGTGAGCTCCATTAGCATTTGTGCACCAGGCTAACCCCGTTTATTCATAAGCTTTTTCAGCAGCCACTGGGCTGCAAACTGTGCCAAGTATTTATTTTAAAAGGAACTGTTCTCAAAGAATTCCACAAACAAGCCACGTTCTGTGATGTTCGTTCTTCAAAAAACAGCATAAATCAAAGGCTAAATGTTCGAGTATGTTTGATTTATGAGAGTCTCGTCTCTGTAGTCAAATATTTATATTCAATTGACCAAAACAGGAATTGAAATTTCGACGGCTTCCTCTGTGTTTTTTTCGGCATTTTGCTGCTGTTTTGATTGATTGTTTCAATGGCCCGGACGCGTCTTTTTTTGGGCAATTAAAGCATCCGTGAATTTGATGATGGACTCGTAAGTAGTTTTGTAGATTTGCTTCCGCAAACTCGCGCTGTACTTGAGCAGGGGCTCATTAACCTAACGTGTGTGTGTGCCTCGGTAAAAAATCGCAATTACAAATCGCCACAAATCGCTTCGAATGGCTTGCTCAACTCTCGGCTTTAATGACCACGCCAATGTGTCTAAACAAATTTATTTCTACCCCCAAAGTAGAATTTTAAAACTGAAAGCGAGTGAGATATTAAATCGATCAAGTCGCTGTTAAGGACGCGATCCGATCTCCAATGATTCCCTGCGTGAGTTTGGCCGAAACGAGCGTTATTGGCAACATGAAGGAGCGGGTCAAGGAAATGAAAGTGTTCGGGTGCCGGCTGAACTTCTGGAACCACATCGGTCACAGTCTGACCAGTTCCAAAGCCAAAGAAGGTAAATATCACCAAGGATCGATGTACTTTGTCTAATATTTTAACGCCTACTCCTGCTAAGAAATATATACTATACATTAAGTGACTTCTTAAAACAGAATTCATATTTTGGGTGTGACTACCTAAGAGGTTGTTAAACAATAAATACGTGTTCTGCCTGTCGGTGTTGTCTTATTAATTAAACAAGATAGTCTCTTGCCAAGATTATATATTTGCAGGCTTAATTAATACGAGAGAAGCTAAAAATAAAATTATTTGCATACGGAAAGTCGCACCGTGTTAAAAATAAACGCTTATTCTTATCATTCTTTATATATAAGGCTAGTCATGTGATTATCACAAGCAAAAGTTACTAAACGTAAACAGATTTGTGCAAAGAACTTCTCGAACTTTTGTTTGTTTATTTCTACCGATTTCCCAGCGTAAACAAATGCTCCACAAGCCAAGCCCTTTGGGGAAAATGCTGCCAAAACAAAAATCCTTAAGTGCATTAATTACGTAAATGCACCCGACAGTATAAACATTTCTGAAGGCATTGATTGCCATACCAATTGTAAACAATCTATAAACCCATTCTGATACGAATTGCTGCCTGGCATGCAAAGCGCAAGCTCAGCCCAGCTCCAGCTCCAGTTCCAGCTCCTGCACCCTTCGGTGACTTTGGAGGCAAGTCATCCCATTCCGCAGAGGCGTCGCTGGCGATGATTGCCATTCAAAGAAGCAGAGGCAGGGCGCAGCCAGCACTGAGGGAAAATTTTATAAAATATAAAGAGAAAAGGGGTTCGGGAATGTAAATACTCTCTGAAGATTGCTTTTGGTTTCCTATTTAAAATATGTTTAGGAAGTCCTAAAAGTTTTTAATATAAGATAATAATAAGATATCGTAGTCTCATTAAACAAGAATATGTTAAGAATAACTCAAACTTCAGCAAGCATGACTTGGCAAGTAGATATTTTTGATCAGTGCTTTTAGCCAAGTCCGCATTTAGCGACAGTCGGCCCGATGCGATCTCCAATGTGCAGTCATCGGTCGCTTCCCCGCTCCCTGACAATTATCATGATTATATGGCCATGGCTCGGATGGCAGGCGGTTATTAGATGATCGTCAGCAGCCAAGCTGCGCAGAAAAAGCATAAGAACATATGACAGCAGCTGGGGCGAGACGATGCCAGGCACACGATAAAGAAGAGAGCGGCTGGAGGAGACATGGCAATTGCATAATTGAAATCAATTAGCAGTCGTCGTCGTCGGCCAAGCCCAGAAGATCTCCGAGATCCGTCCGAGCGGCTGGGAGTAAAACCGAAAGTGCCAGGCGTCCAGGGGAAATTGCGGAGTCTGCGATTCTTTCCCCTCCTCTCCCGGCGATGCATCAATCGAACAGACTTTTCTGCACGGTAATTTCCATATGAAAGACGAAGATTGAAAGCTGCTCCATCATGATGCTGGCTTTTAGACCCCCTTATGGGTCCCCGTTCAGGCATTTTTTATAAGCACGCCCCACTTTGAGCCAGCTAGACTTTCGGTTTCAGCGTTTTGTGTTCGTCGTTCACTTGGCTCTTTGTTTTCTTTCTTTTTCCTCTTTTTTGGCTGATTGGCATGCCAAAGTTGACAATAAAATTATTGCATTGTGGCCGTTGCCGTAGCCGTAGCCGTGTGCCTATTTATGGCCTTTACTTAACAATGACCACAAAAATTTGCAATTTGCATTTGCAATTTGAGCAGCGCCGTCGCCACTGAGCACAAGCCACTTGTTGATTTTTTCCTGCCGAGCGAGCGATTTCTCGGTCGGTGCTTTGGAGTTGACCAAACCAATTGACCAGAAACGTTCAATTTATTTTTGCAGTTGTTTTTCCCTCGTTGGGCTGCATGTGTGCATGGCAAGCTGCGTTTTCGACGCATTCTGGGGGGTTGTTAGCTGGTAGCCTGGGTTTATTATTACTTTAATTCTATATATTTTAAAGCTTAGCTTCATCTTTATTTTCCGGATGTTCCTAGAGCTTGGAAGATGGACTTATTTTGTTCTAAACAGGGATAAGGTGTAAAATAATATTGCTTATTGTCTAATGTATTAAATATTAAATACTGAATAAATATTTATATTTATTTAGAAAAGGATTAGAGATTACAAATGCCAAGCCTGTCGATACGGACGTCTTTCCTTTGTATTGGCTCCGAGCTTGACATTCAAGCTCTACATTTCCAGGGTATCTCTCTGGTCCAACCTCCGAATCTCTAGACTTTCAGCCCATTATTTGCCTTAAAAACGTGTGATCGAAATGACGTCACAAAGCCCAGAACCAAGTTCGTGCCGCAATGCAAAATCACCGCTAAAAAACTTGACGCAGATGTTAATTATGGCGGCACACCTGCCACCCGCAGCACACCCCTCTCCCCATCGCAGAAAATCGACAAATGGATCTAAGTCAAGTTTTCAGTTAACTTGGTAGTAGAAGTTAGCCGCATTATCGATATCCCAGCCAATGCGGGATTTACCCCAATGGCGGCGTGTGAATTCCGATGCCATTTCCACTTAACCTTCGCTGGTTTCGGTTAAAAATTGCTTGTAAAAAATGCCTGATTGAAACGAAACCGAAAACCGAAGAAGCAGAAATCTCGAGAGCACGTTCGGGCCAAGTTAACTTAACTTAACTTAAGCGAGCTCGACACGAGAGTTGGGCAGTCGCCAAACCAGTTGGCGAGTCGAAAAAGCAGTTGCAAAAAGCAGCGTATATTTAAATAATATTGTAAATTGTCTTTTGGACCCGACAAAGCAGCTATCTGAGTGAGTCTTCGCCAGAGGGGGTTTCTTCTAGCTTCTGGGCACGAAGCTACGTGCAATTCTGCAGCTGGGTTAATGCTTCTCTCTTCGGTCTTTGATTCTGCGAGTCTGTGGTACTTGGCTCGGTCCTGTTGCCATGAGGAGTGTGGCTCCAGAACCCGCTTTAATTTATTGTAAATTCAATTTGCATTGAGTGAAAACATAAAATTATTGTCCAGTTGAGCCGATGCCTGGAAATGGAAAAATGTCAGAAACCAGAAGAAACCCAAAATGAAACCAACCATAAAAAACATCAAGGTCAGAGAGCAGCTCCCAAAAGTTGCTCATCAACTTTATGATTTTCGTATTTCAAGACGGTGGGGTTTCCCTTTTCAACGCCTAATGCTTTCATTAAAAATGCATAACAAATAAAATACAAATCCACAATCCGTTCGGTGCAAGCTGCGGGCTAAAATAATTCACCAGAAAGCTTACAAAAATATGGAACATCTGAAACATTCAATATATCAAGCATCCAGCAGGCATCGACGTCACTTCTCATATGCAAATTGTGTCGATTGATTTCGCCTTTTGTCCGCGGCTATATCTTCCTTTGTTAGAGCTTTGTTTTATGTTGTGTTAATTGGATACATAAAAGCGATATAAACCCCCGGGATAGGAGTGGCAATTGTTTTTAGAGGCTGTCGCTAAACCCGAAGGCTTTGTTTGCATTTGCCAAGCGACTTAAGGCTCGGGGATATGGGTTTTGTGAGGGAGATTTAGCCACAAGATTTATGGGAATTTAAGCAGTTGCATAATCATGAAAATCTGATAAGCAAGCTTTAAATGCAATAAATTTGTTTATATTCACCAGAAAGGAGAGGCAAATAGCATAAAATATTTATAAAGGTTTTAAAAAGGCGTTTGCCACATATGGAACAACTTTAGAGACTTGTAACTTATAACTACCCGAGTTATAATTAATCTAAATATTTCTTAAAAGTCACCTAAATAAATACACAAATATTATCTTAGAAAGCCATCAGCAGATAATGAATACATTTAACTGTTATTTAAAGCTCACTCTAATATGCACATTTGAAACCCGATACCATAATGGATGTTTTATTACTTGAAAGCTTGCCAGCTTATGCACAAAATCCTGTTTTAGAGTTGGGGATTATAATAAATTATTTATTTTATTGAAGCATTAAATACCAGTAGCCTTTTCCCCTAAGATATTGACTGATCACCCCTGTCCAATATAGCCTTATTCGATCCACTACTGCCCACTTGGATTCCACTTCCGTCTGGCGTTAATTGAATGCCATATAATGCTAAGCAGAAGCGAATGCATAATTCGATGCATTCCTTGCTGTATAAATTGGCTTAACAAATCACCGTTCGGGCCATTAATCAAGCGGTGTAAAGCCGTGTAAGCTGGAGGGGGAAATCAGGGAGGAGGAGGAGCTGTAGTGGGATTATAATCACTGCAAGGCAAAACGAAACAATTCAATCAAGTTGGTAGCCAACTCTATTCGCGAAATATTTTTGCAAATTGATTAGAATTCTGCCATGAGTGCCGTCTAGTAGTAAGTAGTAGTTGCGCTTTGTTTTTGTATTCATGGCGCATGCGTTAAAATGTTATTAACCCACATTTGCATAACAACAACAACGAGAAACAGAGACAGAGACTCAGCAACCATTACCAATTTGTTGTTTGTCTTTTTTGCCGTTTCCTGTTTGATTATTATTACTGTTTTTGTTATTGTTTGTCGGCTGTTGTTGTCGTGGCTGGTGTCGCTGACTGCACAATTTTTCAAACAATTTTCATGTAATTATTTGTTTTCTTTTGTCGCATGCAACTTGCCAATTAGTTAACAATTTTTCACACGCCTTTTTATGAGCCTCGGATGTAAACATTTAACCTTAATTTTTTTTGCATGCCTAATAACATTGGTTTTGCGGGTAGTACGAGTTTTGTATGAATTTAAACAATTTTTCCGGATATTTAACACAAATATTCCATTTGAAAGACTTGTAAAGTATGTTAATTGCAGACGGGAACAAGTGCCAAGTTAACTAACTAATATTTAAATATATTTCTAACTGAAACAGAGACTTCTATATCTAAAGCCCACTCATTCCAATTATTCAGTTAAGTTTTCCCCAACAATTTCCATTATTTATTTAACATTTTCTCAAACTCTTGTACTTCTTTATAATGTTTTTTTCATGTTCGTTGGCACTTCTCATATTTCTAGGCTTTAAGAGGCAATTGCTTTGTAGCCACGAGCAATGATACTCCGTCAAATGCCTTGCCTACTTTCAGGCGGCATGGAAAACGGAGTGGAATGGGAGTAAACTTAATGAAAGTTTAGGCTTAATTGTTTACTTTCGTTAGATAAGATATGTTTGAAGTCGATATACATTCAGCTTGAGAAATTACATACATTTTTTGTAACTAAGAAGAACTTAAGCTGAAGTTTTTAATTCGTTTTTGTGGAAATTGAATGAAAACGTCTTTGCATTTTATATAATGTAAAGAAAAGGGAAGAGAGCCCCTTGTTTAAAATTTAATTATTAATATAATTGTTACAAAAAATGGATGTTATGGTTTTATTTAAATAAATAAATAAATAAAATTAAAGTAAATACAAAATAATGGCTCCTAGAGCAACATGTTGCTGGTGTTTATGGCAACATGTGTTGCCACTGACAACTATTTCATATTTTATTAGCTGCCAGGTTACCTACACTCACACTTACGAGCACACACCTGTCGGTGTGCAGACAACACAACCTGTCTCGCTTGCTCTGGCTGATTTTCCTACCTGTTGCTTCATCTTCTTCGCCGCAAGAAGAAGAAACAGCAAAAGAAACTCAACTTCTTTTTTTGTGTTTCTTCTTTTTGTCGGTTTTGTCTTTTGCGGCTTTTTTCTTTATTTTCCACACACACTAGCTATTATACAAGTGACTTTTTCGTGCTTTTTGTTCTCCGCAACAGCAAAGGCAACAGCAAACAGCAAAAGTTCAAAAGTTTTGTTTCGTTTCATTGATGTAATTGTTGTAATGGCTGTGTGTTGCATTTGTTGGAACTTTTCCGTTCACATTCAGCGAAAGAAATCAGTTTACAGTTGAGGGCGCATCACTTGGTAAATAAATATAATAAAAGCATAGTTGCAGCTTCACAAGCTTGAGGAAATAAATGGAGAAGAGCCACCTAGTACTCAAATCTGCACCTTGATCGGATATTAATACAAGGGAGTATGTGTGCCTGTGCACAGTGAGAAACATGTGCATAAATATATAAGGTATTGTCTAAATCTGGGCACTTTATATAATTTTTTCGAATATAAGAATATAAGGAGCATTAATATATTTTAAAGATATTCTTTTAAAAATATTATATCTATTTTAAATTGATTTAACCAGTAACTTAATATTTTATATACTGAGAATTAAATTTGTATTTGATATTCAAAACATTTCTAGGCTTTGCTAGCTAACCTCAACATTCAGCGTTTCTGAATTCTCAGTTGGGAATTTTAGCGGTAAAACATAATTGTTTTTAATTTTTAAATATGTATTTTCCAGTAAATTGTTTACTGTGCTTGTTTATGTTGCTCAAGTTGCCGTCGTTTCGCTTGGCGGCTTCTGCTTTTGTTGGGCCTGCTGCTTGCTCTCCATTCTCTTCGCTAGCTTCACTCTCCACTCTCCAAGTCTCCGCTCTTCAGTGCTACAATTAAGTTTTACTTTATGTTTATGGCCTCCGTGTGTTGGAAGTTGTTTGTTGTTGCCTGTGTTGCTTTTGCTTTTTGCTTTTCCTCAGCTCAGGTTGCTGCTGCTGCTGAGTCTGGCTAACACAAAATTTGTTCAGTTGCCATTTCAGTTTCAGTTGGCTTTTAAACATTTACTGAAACAGTTGGCGTCGCGCACAAAATTCCATTTTTTCTTCCCCCATGAAGAAAGAATCACTGAAAATATAATAATAAACGAGCAAGTTATTGTGGTTTTATTTGTGCTTAAAAATAAAATTAAAATCAAAGATAACTAATGCTGAAAATAGAAGAAAATAATAGCGAAAAGTCTTGTCTATGGAAAATGTTTTCAAGATGGCGTCACCACCTGCCATTGCGTGAAAGCAGAAAAAGAGAAGAAGACAGACATTAGATATTGCAAAATATAAATGAAAAGCAAGAAATTGCTGGTAATAAAATAATAACAATACAAATCTTGAGCACAGGAAGCTCACAGTTTTTTTTTACTTGTTGCATTCGCTTGAGGGCCGCGCTTTAACGGTAAAAGCCGCTCAGCATCGCGCTGAATGGGGAACGCTTAAAGGTCAACAGCAAGCAGCAACTACGGCTACAACTACAACTACCACTATAAAAATAAATTTAAAAAAAAAGCTACAACTACCATAACAACTGCAACAAATTGCAAAAAGGAAGCAACCGAGAAACCTGTTTGCGCCAACAAACAACAACAACCTGAAAACTGTAGTTCAAAGAATTGCAAATCGCAAAAAAGCAGCAAAAGCAACGATATATAAAAAGTAAACCGAACGAACAAGCGATTTATGTGAAAGTGAATTGACACAATTACCGCCAGATATATCGCATCTGAAGAGAGCGTGTGGAATTTCTGTCGAGTGGAGTCTTCGCCGAGAGTCTTCACCACAGAAGACGAGAGTCGCTGGAAGCCACACTATGATGCTTTTATCGGCTCTGAAGCTGGGTAATAATCCGATTCTTGTCTTGCCATAATGCCTTAATACTCAAAAACCAGTTGCTATGTCTAAAATAACTCTGAAACTATAAATATCTCTTTTAATGGGTTTCGGGGGAAAAGCGTATTTAAATGACTTCTGTATAATTCCACTTGCCGATATATAAAATATATAGAGGGGAGTAGGTGTTTCTAAGATGTATCAGAATTTGCCAATGGAAATTTTAGACTTGCTAGTGTTTTTAAAAAACTTTGTTACAATAGGATTGGCACTGAATATGAAGCTCGGAGCCTGGCAGAAAAACTCACCAATACGGTACGAGGCAGAATACGCGCATCTGTATGTTTTTTTTGAGTAACCCTTAGCAAGCGATAGGTAGGTTTTGTTTTTGTACTTCTGACACCAGTACTAATTTTGAATATGCAACTGCAAATGTCATTTAAATATTATTTAAACATTTAATGTATGTAAAAAAGAATACTATTATATAAAAGAAAACAGAAATACATTAATGCTAATTTATGTACAAATTCCATAACGATTTCAAGTTGTCTTAGACCATGATCTTGTTTGTAACTTTTGTGGGCGTTCTCTGTTCAGCCTTAGAGTCGTTTTTGAGTCATCGCCAAAGCATTTTCGATTAGTTTCACCTGTTTGGAATTGAAAGAGTTGAGAACAAAGCAGAAACACGTGTTTGAAAGTCTTGCAGCTTTTGATTTTGATCGCGAAACACATACAGACACTCGACTCGATTCGACTCGAGGTTGAGCCCAGCTGCAATAACAATAGTCCCTCTCGCATTAGCAGCAATAACAAGAATTGCAATTTGCATAACAAATTGTTGCTGGGCAGATGGGGGGAAATCAGCGGCTAAAAAGGGGTTAAAACGGAGCAGAGAGACAAAGCAGCGCAATTACACAATTAGCCATAAATACCTGTGCCTGGCTGGCTGGCTGGCTGGCGGTAATGACAAAACGTTGCGAAATGTGGGCTTGGAACGCACCTGTTGATATCCATTTTTACTCCGTGTACTTTACTATCTCCTCTCGCCATTTATGGGTAATTTAATAGAGAAAGAGCGCTTTCATGTCGCGAAAAATGCATAAAATGAGAAATGTGCACTTCCGTTTGGCAATTTTTCAAGCTGTCGGGAAAATGATTTTAAAACTTTAGCTGAATTTCTAGTGGAATACTGAATACGCTACACGTATGGTTAAAATTAGTAGGAAGTGAGACTTTTTATGAGTTTATTAAAAGTTTACTTTATTTATTAGCTAGATAGCTGGAGATATAATTAATACATTAAATATATTTAAAGAAGGCTATAAATAAATACTTTAAGAAAGATAATTAAATCTAAGCTGCAGAACAGAAAATTCCCAAAAATTTAAATTTCCCTTCAACGCCTAAAGTCAAACACAGCCACAAAATGCAAGGAACTTGAGGAAGTTATACGTCGCAGATGGCAATTTTCTTGTTGGTATTATAAGTATATGGGTGCCGGGAAAATGCTTGGAGTGCTTTTCATTTGCATGGAAAATGGCCAAACAAAAGCTTGAAGGCGACTCCAACAACAAAGCCCCGGCAAGTGCGCGGCTGCGTTTCGCTGGGAAAGAAAAGGAAAACTTTCTATTTTAGTTTCAATCTTGCATCAATGCAGGGGCACGAGTACTCTTGGTACTGGAACTCGAACTCGAACCCATACCCGTACCCGTACTCGTACTCGAACTCAATGCCTTCGAGGCTTTTGTCATCATTTGCCGGCACGTTTTTGCTCGTAAGCTTGTTTGTTGTGAGTCGGAAAAGGAGGCGTGTCGGAGAGACACTACAGGTTTTCACATGAACAATGTTAGATATTGGGGAAAGAAAATTGGCTTATCAATTGGCAGGGCAATATTTTTCGCCTTGCCATAATATTTCGTATAAATTTGTATTTACAAATAGCAAGGCTTGGGAAATCGGCGACGACTCCGCCGTAGGCAGTCACTTTCGCTTGGCGATTAACCTTCACTTTTTTTGTTTTAAGAGCCGAAGCGCGCGCTCGCGATTCTCGAGCGGAGGCGCCTACCTCAAGCACTTCTCCGGCGCCTCGCCGCTCATACAAAGATCCACTTTGCATTTGGGAAGGCAGACACACAGAAAATTAAAAATCAAAAATCCGAAAATCAACAAATAATAAAGGCCCCAAAAACCGAAATAAAACGAAAATGTGTATCATGAGCCCAGGCACAGACAGCGCCGTGGACTGACTCACTTGCTGAGGGGCGATTGCATAAGAGACGCCCACTCAACTGCCGAAACTCGAGTGGCATTTAAGTTTCATTTATTTATCTTTATTTACGAGTATTTTTTCTTTAATTGGGGTTACACTTTTGAGTTCACTTTGCCAGCTAACGTTATTATTATTATTATTATGAGACGGGGGCACTTGAAAAACCCCAAGATAAAATCGCTTTAAACCGAGCAAAGTCCGTCCGTCCGCTGAGCAGAGCTCATCAAAAAGCTTTCCAATGTCCGATTTCGACGATGTCTTTGATTTATCTGCGAATTGTGGGCGACTTGAGCCGAGCGGCGGCGGGCGCCTTGAACCATTGAAAATCTTGTCAATGTTCAGTGTCAGCGGCGCTTGGCCAGCCGTCTAATTAATTATTACCTTGACAAGAATCGCAACCACAAAAAAATACAAATTAAAATAGAGTTCCAAGTAGGTAACATAAGGCGATTTTGCGATATCTGTCGATGGCTAATTAATTGGGCAGCCCTGGGGCTTGAAAATGTTTCAATGAATGAAGTTTGTACGTGTCTCTGTTGCCTGAAACAAAGCCAAAATGTTTGTTTAATATTTACATTAAAGAAATGCATCGCTTTTTATATAATTATAAATAATCTTAGCTATCCAATTCCTTATATTTTATATTCAAAATAATAATAAGTTAAGTCTACAAAAAAGCCGCCTGGGGTTCGGTGGCCAGACGAAAGACTTAAGCAACAAACTTGAATATTTCTCTTACATTTTTTGTAAGAGCCAAAAGACTAAAGCAACGAACTTGAGTATTATAGTTTCATTATTTTCTACTTTTTTAAGCCACAAACAAGCTTTACTTGAATACTAATTAATATTTACATTTACCTCTGGTACTTTTCCAGGCAACGGCAGCTCTCCAGCCCAGAATTCAACGCGCAGCATCAGCCCAAACAGCTCGACGACCAACAGCCAGTTCAGCCTGCAGCACAACAGCTCGGGGAGTCTCGGCGGCGGTGTAGTGGGCAGCGGAGTGGGAGTGGGAGGCGGAGGCAGCCTTGGCCTAGGCGGCGGCGTTGGAGGAGGAGGTGGCGGCAGTTGCACGCCCACATCGCTGCAGCCTCAGGTGAGTGTGGAAACTGATCATTCCATGGCCGGCATTTAATAAACTTTCCAAACAATTAGTCCTCGCTGACAACTTTCAAGCAGTCGCCAACTCTATTGAACGGCAACGGAACTCTATTGGATGCCAATATGCCTGGCGGTATACCAACACCTGGAACCCCGAATTCCAAAGCCAAGGTGGGTCGTTGCCTTTACTTACTGCATTGCAAAATGTATGTTAATCTTTCTTTGATTCCCCAGGACAATTCACACTTTGTCAAATTGGTGGTGGCCCTCTATCCATTCAAGGCCATCGAGGGCGGCGATTTATCGCTGGAAAAGGTGAGTCCCTGTTTAAGGCTTAATGAAATACATTTATTAATAGTTTTATGTTTATATAGAATGCCGAATACGAGGTAATCGATGACTCACAAGAGCACTGGTGGAAGGTCAAAGATGGCCTAGGTAATGTCGGCTATATACCCAGCAACTACGTCAAGCCCAAGGCGCTGCTGGGCCTCGAGCGATATGAGTGAGTAAAACGAGAGGCAGTTCCCTTGGCTCTACTTTGGAGTACTTAAATTATCTCTATACCCTTTCCAGATGGTATGTGGGCGACATGTCGCGACAGAGAGCCGAGTCGTTGCTAAAGCAGGGCGACAAGGAGGGCTGCTTTGTGGTGCGCAAGTCATCGACCAAGGGTCTCTACACACTATCGCTGCATACCAAAGTGTAAGCTTAAAACCACTTCTTAATAAATAATGTATTAAACCCATGATCTCAAATCCCTCCGCAGTCCACAATCGCACGTGAAGCACTATCACATCAAGCAGAATGCCCGCTGCGAGTACTATTTGAGCGAGAAGCATTGCTGTGAAACCATACCCGATCTGATCAACTATCATCGCCACAACTCTGGGGGCTTGGCCTGTCGCCTCAAATCCTCGCCCTGCGATCGCCCGGTGCCTCCAACAGCGGGCTTGTCCCACGACAAATGGGAGATCCATCCCATGGAACTGATGCTGATGGAGGAGCTCGGTTCGGGTCAGTTTGGTGTGGTGCGGCGCGGCAAGTGGCGCGGATCGATCGATACGGCAGTCAAGATGATGAAGGAGGGCACCATGTCCGAGGATGACTTTATTGAGGAGGCCAAGGTGATGACCAAGCTGCAACATCCGAATCTCGTGCAGCTGTACGGCGTGTGCTCCAAGCACCGGCCCATCTACATTGTCACCGAGTACATGAAGCACGGCTCCTTGCTGAACTACTTGCGACGGCACGAGAAGACTCTAATTGGCAACATGGGTCTTCTGCTGGACATGTGCATACAAGTGAGCAAGGGCATGACCTATCTGGAGCGCCACAACTACATTCATCGCGATCTGGCCGCCCGCAATTGTCTCGTTGGCTCCGAGAATGTGGTGAAGGTGGCTGACTTTGGCTTGGCGCGATACGTCTTGGATGATCAGTACACCAGCTCTGGCGGCACCAAGTTCCCTATTAAGTGGGCACCGCCCGAGGTCCTAAACTACACGCGCTTCTCCTCCAAGAGCGATGTCTGGGCATATGGTGAGTGTTTTGTTGTGAAGTTTATGGATTAGATAATTATCTAACTAATTAAATTATGTTTTCTTTAAAAGGCGTGCTGATGTGGGAGATCTTCACCTGTGGCAAGATGCCTTATGGTCGCCTAAAGAACACCGAGGTTGTGGAGCGTGTGCAGCGTGGTATTATTCTAGAGAAACCAAAGTCGTGTGCCAAGGAGATTTATGATGTGAGTTAGGCCTTCAAAATTGACCATTACAGCTTATAATAACTCCTCTTCCGATGCCCAACAGGTCATGAAGTTGTGCTGGTCACATGGACCAGAGGAGCGTCCTGCTTTCCGTGTGCTCATGGACCAGCTGGCTCTAGTGGCCCAGACGCTAACCGACTAAGAAGCGACAGCCATTCGCCTGGAATCCAACACGCACTGAACCACAACACACAACACACTGAAAGCATCATTAAGATATTGTGAAGAACGTTAAAGGCATTACAATTAGGTTACAACAGATATATACATAGATTTATACATACATTTGTATATGAAGCATAAGATTCCCCGACGATACTTCGGCATACTTGGATTATTTGATAGAGAGAGCTGAGCAATTAATGATATCATTATGTTTATATGAACGCGTTAACACTACTGACAGTCACATACATATATATAGCAACTACTATATATTGAGGAGAGAAAAGCGGAGAGATAATGCGTTTAAAGAATATATAGTGTAAACTGTAGTTAATAGTCCAATTTTTGATACATTTCACATGATTACGACATATATATGATATGATATGACACGAATATGGTATGATATATGATATTTAATTGTGCTTTTTCAAAAATAGCGATAGCCACTGTGCTCTAAGTAAAAATTACGATATATGATGATGGAAACAAGAAAACTGATTAAGCATTAAAACAATTTAAAAGTAAGCCTCAAAGTCGAATGCGCAACAAACTGATAAAAAGGATGATAAGGGATGATGATAAGTTCGCACAAAAAGAACGTCAACACCATTCTTTTAGACCTAGTTTTGTACCGTGTGCTTAGTTTAAGTTTTGTGATTTATTGTTTAATTCTTGCGCGATTTTGAATTTGTATTTAATATCTTCATGCGATGATCTTGCGAATATACGACTTTCCACACGCTCAAAAGTATGAATACGCGACGTTTATGATATGCTTTATATATTTTAAACTGAATTCTTGAGTTTTTTTTTAATGATATAACGATCTATTACGATATATATACATATATATTTTACTGTATTTTTATGAAAGTTTTACTTAATTAATTTTATCATTTTGAGTAAGAAAAACCTAAGAGAGAAACGAAAACAACAGAAAATCACAATAAAATGTACATGTGAACATTTACTTATTGTTTCACCCCTTTATTATTATTTTTTAGCGAAGTTTTGAAGAGAAGTCTGCGGTTTCACCAAAAGTAACATGAATGTAATGTTTGCGAGCCAAAAAGATCAGAAGTCAGAGCAGCAGCCGAAGAACAGAACCAATAAACAGAAGCAACTCACATAGACTTATAGCCAGACTATACAAGATACTGAAAAACCCAAATCAAACTGAAATCAGCAAACAAAACAGAAACCGATAACCAAAAACCAAAAACCCAGCATTTTGTACAACCTTTTTGATACAGCTTTTTGATACGGGATTACGAACTATATACACAAAAAACAAACAAACTGGGGTTTGTATACGTTTATACATATATATGAATATATGAATCTATGAATATATGAATGTGTGGTTAGCTTTTAAGTAGGGTTACGATCATGATGACGCCATCATGTCCACCTATGATGATTCCTCTCTCTATCTATCGCTGGGGCGGACCACAGCCGCCACATCCTTGCAGTAGCTACTAATATCCAAAACATATGCCATCTACGAGTTACACTACTAAACATATAATAACATAACGCGGCTTAGTTGACTTCTAGCGAACTATATATATTATATATATGCGATAAACATACGACATACGAAACCCAATCCCAGAAAAACCAAAATCATCAACGTGATATTGCTAATAAAAACGAACCGAAAATACTGGCATAGTCTCTCCTTCGTGTTTTATAAATAGTTTTGGCTTTGCAACCTAGGGATATCAATAATAAATATTAATATTAATATATATATTAATATAGAGAATATGTTAGTATTAAAGAGTGTAAAATCTGCAACTGTCTTCAAAGTGGCGGTGAAATGTTTTTTATAATATTCATATCACAGCCAGCTTTGAGGAGCGTTGCGGATTTTCTAGCAACAAAAGGATATTTCAGGGGACTTGAAAAATTATCTAAGTGCATAAAATAATTTAACGTAAGTGGTTATACAAGGATAACCGATTTTGGGTATGGCTTCCAGCGTTCTGTTTGTTTTTAAACAAATTGAGTGCTTAACATTGCTTTTCAGCCCCAAAACTATGCAACCTTATAGTTTATAGCTTAACAAAATGGAATGTTTTCTGGGTAACTGATATTAAAGGAACTTTTTATTTAATTTACCTTGCCTACTGTTAGGATAATACTTATAAAATAATAAAGAGAACATTCTAAGCAATGAACGTAGCCTAGTTAATCATAAATTAAATTCAACTATATTTTTCTTATAACAATATTATTATTTTCTTGTTTTACTAACCAAAAGCATCTTCCAGACAGTCTTAGAAATACAGCTGATTTAGGAGGGAACCACAAGATCCTTCATCAGTATCCATTGCTCCGACTTCAACATTCAGCGTGGTTAGCACCAGTTTAATATTTATTCACCATTTAATGGAAACTACAATAAATAAACGCGCTTTAAACTGGCCAGCATTTATCTACTTTATATTTTTATAAATAAGGTTATTTTTGATCACTTGGAATATTCCTTAAATTTTCTGCACATCATTTCTATAAAAAGAATTAATCCACTCCATGATTAGTCTGTCAAATTCAAATCAAAATAAGCGCAGTTGCCGTGCAAAAAGAATTGCTCATGCTCCATTAGGCACGTGTGTGGGTGAAGGCTGTCTGTGGTGCAGCACCTTTGACGGGGACTTGGAGGCAAGACCGCGATCTCACAGCCAAGCGGCATTTGTTTGTTTGGTGAGCACAAAGCGTCCATAAATAGGCCTCTCTGATGAGCAGATCGCAAACCCAATCGAATTACCGATAATCAGTGAGCCATTAAGATACAATTTGCAGTCGTGGGCAGGCGTCCGGGGGCAATGTCTATGTAAGGCGACCTTCCCCTAGATCGGACTTTTCTTTCTTTCAGTATATGTACGTCAACCAATAAAGTATGAGGAATGGGAGAAGTATATGGGAACAGATTTGTTCTGATAGGGGAAATCAAAACAGAGGGCACTCCCATGCCAGATACGTATTACATCTTCTTAAAGAGCTGGGTTTTATATAACAAATCATGATAGTTTCTTACTTTAATAAGGAATTGAATTTACTTAAAATGCTTGCTTAATAAATAATTACATTTCTGCACATTAAACCTGTTGCTTGTATTTCCATTATGATTCCAATTATAATTTCAATTCTATGGCCAATTCCTATTCCATTTCCTATTCAAATGTCTGTTCTTATTCCAATTCCAAGTTTACATGATTCCAATGCCCATTCCAACAGCACAACAGTAACCTTTTAACAGCACTCGCCCCTGTTAAGCTCTGCGTCTTCTGTTGACGCCAACGCAAAAGCTTACGTTACGTCTTGCATCGCTACGTCGCCGAAAATGAAACGAAAAAGCGAGCGCCAGCGACTTTGGCCCGCAGTTTCTGTTCGACAGCCCTCGAGTGCGGTTCCAGCCTTAGCTCAGCTCAACTTACCTGCAAGCCAACGCGGCGGCAAATCAAAATCAAAATAAATAAGTCAGCAAAGTGTGTATTTTGTTTTTGGAAACCCCTAATAGATTTCAACGCTCAAGAGCGGCTGTCACTTGAACCCAATCAACGAACGAACAAATCAACGAAATAATAAATCAACCACGAAGCCTACAATTACAACTACAACAATAACAACTACAACGAATCTAGCGAATCTCTTCGAGTGTTTTTGAGTGAACAGATGGTTTGAAAAACCGCCGAAAATCGCTCTTAATCCTGACAAGGACTGTTGGCCCCGGGAGTAAAGTGAAGTTTTTTCTGTGCCCAAAAAGAGAGTAACAAAAAAATCAAACCGAAATCCACGCGGCAGCAGCAGGAGGCGACATCCCCAGATATATTGCATTAGTCTGAGGTAAGGATATCAAAACTGGAGTAGGCGTTAACCAAGTCTGAGGATTGCGTGCTGGCGCTGACCCGACCCGACCCGACCCCAAAGTTCATTGACTGTGTGTTGTCTGTCTGTCTATCCGTCTGACTATTGGCATTTCCCGGTGGTGTAGGGCTCCTGCCCCTCCACATCCAGCTCCCCAGTCAGCTGTGGCTGTGCTCCTGCCTTTGTTTTGTCAATGAGACCGCCTCCGCCTCCGCCGCCGCCCCTCCGTCACATTGATGTCACTTGTTGGAGTAACCCTTCCGCAGGTTCCCTGCCGGAGTTTTGATACATTTGTGTGGCCGCGGCCGTATAGCCATGACATCAGCTCCAATAACCAGTATTTGCTCGACCCGAGACAGCGACTCAGCTCATTTTTCAAAGTCGAAACACACTAAAAAAGCGTTAAGCACACACAGAATTAATACAATAACCACAGAAGAGGTTAAAGCGGAAAGGTAATCAGCCAGAGGGAAAACTTACTCATAGCAAATATTTAAAATGTGATCTAATAGGCATTTATATGTTAAATATAGTAAGCAGAGGAGAGCTTAAGAAAAGAGAAAGAAGGCTAAGGTAATAATTTGTGGACAGCGATCTATCCCATGTATTTCAAGCTATAATAATTACTTTCAATATGATCTTATATTTAACACAATAACCTAAGAAAGGCTGCCTAACCTAACAGCCAAAGAAATATATAAATAATACTTTAAGTATTTGAAGTATGATCAGAAAAGGTTAAAAAGATGGACAACTCTTCAATATAAAATAATAATATATATTTACAAGATCATGCAATTGCTATTTATTTGAGATATTTTCAACTTCAACTATTATTTCAGAAAGCTCTTATATTTAATATATTTATCCAAGAAACCATTTAGTTTATGTATTCCGATATGCAAATCGTTTTAAGATCATCGCGTAGCTTTCGCATAAATCGCTGAAGCGGAAGCGCGTTGTGCCATTAAATTTACAACAAGTCACTGCGAACATTCGCTTAATTATTACAAATCCATTCTAGAATTTTAATAGTGCCCTGGGAACGAGCGTAGCTCCAGTGGTAAATAGACGGAGATAAAGGGGCTCTTGCCAATTTTTCCCGCCTCATTTCCCTAGCTTTCTCTGCGGCCTCAAGAGCCAAACCACGTCCGCGGCCGCACAGAGCGAGAATGTTGCTCAAACTTAATTAGATTTGGAGATCGCAAACTAGTTCACTCAGCCAGCAGCAGCTGACGTCAGTTGGCGGTGTTTTTATCAGCCAAGTTGGGTTGTGTTTCGATGTCTCGATGTCTCGATGTTGATGTTTTTGTTTTGGGCCTCTTGCCGGTGTTGCTCTTTTTGGCCAACTTGTTCGCTGTTAATTAAAGCTATATACATAGATCAACATGGCTTGAGGCGAGCAATAGTTAATAGAGACAGCAAACACGATCTATGGCGAGTATACAGTGAAGTTTCTAGCGCTGCGTGGGACGCTCTGCCGTCTGGAAACCCAATTCCGAACTGGCTTTTTGTTTCGGACATCTCAATGTGGGCTAAAGGAAACGACAGAGCCAGCAGCCGCCGTATTTGGGCGTAAAAGCCACCGAGATGGAGGGACTGCTGGAAATTGTCTAAATTTTGGGGAATGAGCTCATATTTTTAATTCGCCATTTCGAGGAGAGCGTGAAATGAAGTCAAGAGAAATACAGAAAATAAAAACGTTTTGTGTAGCGAGCGTGATTGTTAATGATGTTGGAAAATACCCCATATCTGGCTAGACACTAAGGGTATATCTATGGGAAGTGGAGTATAAGAAATGCATTATAATGGATATATTTTATAGAGAATTACTTGAGACCCTACCTCCCATTGATGCCCCTAAGGAGTAGCAGAAGTTGTTCAATTATTTTTAATTAAACAGGAAACCGATTCACTTAATTACAATTACTCTATTTTGGGGCATACCAAAAGTGAATGTCTTTCCTTTCACAGTTGATTGCTTTAATTTCAAAGTCATATTTAGACAGCAGATGATGAATCATTTTTAATTAAAGACACCCACGTTAAATGTTATATAAGCAGATCAAACCTAACTATCAATATCGATCTCATAAAGCACTTATATATTACTTAGAAAATACTTTTAAATATCAAACAGCTCGGAAAATATTACATGTGCTTTTAATGTATTTTCCAAATTTAAAACACAGTATTCGAGCTTCGATTCCTTCCTAGATTGCCTGCTTACCTAGTATTTTGGAAGTTGATATCACAAATTAAAGCTGACGTGTGCTAAATCTACAGCTTTTTGCTGTTGTTGTCGGGTGCGCACTCCCGGGTCAATTGTGTGTGAATATCAATTTAAATCAAATAAAAATAAAGCGAAATAAACAAATCAGTGGTGAAGGTCGCTTAGATAACACTGACCAATGTGCAAAAAGTCTCTCTAAAGCCAGCCGGACAAGGTTTGTTATTAAAAATTGCGAATAATCTCTGAACAAATTGAGAAAGAGAGAAGCCTGTAGAGAGAGTTTGTGTGTGGGCGTTGCTGTTCGGCTTTATAGCCGGTTTTAGCGGTTCTCAGTGACCCAGCCGTGCATAGATTATAATCCGAGCATCACCATCTATAATTTGATTACTGAAATCTGATCGTCACATGCAAATTTATTGCCTGAGCCGACTAACGCTCTATAAACTTGATTAAATGCGACCTCTTGGCCGGCGACTCACCGGAGGCCATTGAGTTGCAGCGATACACTTGGCCAAAAGAGCAGTGCAGTTTTTTATGATTCATATAATATATTAATACCCAAATCTATCAAGCATAAATGTGAATATTTGCTACTAAATAAAACAGTCTGAAAAGATCTCTGAACTAATCTTTGTAATTGAAAAACAAATTATATTTTAGGTACTCCTCAGTATGGCTTTCTATATCTAAAATAGAGGAGGAAGCTTTGACATTAAAGATTAAGAAATGCTATGATTAAATGGAAATAGATTATGGAAATAATTAATAATATTTTTATAAAAATAGTTTGGCTTTTGTGACTTATTTCTATTATTTCTGATTCAGATTAAATTGACTTGAATGTGGCATTTAAATAATACTTGCTGTACGCCAACACCTAACTAAATATTATCGATGTTTACCTACATTGTGCGTTCCAAATGCCATATCTTTATTTATATTTAAAAACTATGAATAGTCAGCTGAATTCTAATCTCTTTTTCGATATCAAGTTTAATTTGAGCTGGTTTTTCCGTCTGTCTTAACCAAACCGTGGGCAGACAGCGGACTTGGGCTAAGATCCACAGTGTCTGACAGATGTCTGACTTCTGTGTTGGCTCCCAGCTGCCAGCCAGAGGCTGTGATTCATAGCGTTTTCTTAGCTGATCTTGGCCTCGAACGCAATTGAACATTATGATGATATTAAGCGCTCTGTGTGTGGGTGCCAGTCGGCGGGACGGTGATGTAAGAGCCGCCTTATAAGTCCAAAACAGAACAGAGCAGTGCCTCGCTGCGAATTGCATGCGAGGTCAGGGCGTCGGGAGTCGAAAGTGGCAAGTGGCAAGTGGCAAGTGGCAAGTGAGAGGGGTAAGAGCAAGTTCTGCAAGTGCGGAAAGCAACGGCTTCATTGGCCCTGTTAACAGCCAGGTCACGCCCCCAAACATTGTTGTAATTATTTACACACAGCCGGGCCAATTTTCACGGCCATCACAAGTGGCACGCTTTGGCTTTCTTCTCGAGTTAGAGTTTGTTTTGTTTGGCTTTCAGCTTTGGCTTCGCTTTTGACTCCAGTTCCTACCCCCTTCCTTGTCCGTCATGCAGTTGTCGGCCATAAGTCATTAAAAGTAATCGTTTTGTTGGCTAACATGCCCCACAAAATGGGCAACATATTTAGCACTTGGCTTACTTCGTTTCGATTCGGGGCGCAACCTTGTTGACCAAGCTAATAATTTTCTGGCCCCCGAAATCCGTATTCAAATCCCAGAGCCCACCCCGTATCGATTACACTGCCAGATAGTTACCCGAGGGCTCCTCCTGCTGATCCTGATACCAGCCGGCACCGTCTGTTTGAGCCAGCCTGTCGATGGGCCAACACTTTGTGGGACTCGTGCTGAGGCCTGCGTCGAGCCGTGGAAAGAAGGTCGTCGCCCAGGGCAGCCGGGTCCCGGAATAGGAATGTTGTTGAGGGGGGTCTCGCTCATAAAAATATTTATTATACACAACTTTTTACTAAAATGTTGGAAAATACTTCTGATAAGTTTCATGAAGTATGGAAAGAATTTGGGTCGCAGAAAGCAAACCAAAGAAGCCACTTTAATGGAAATTAGATCCTGAAATATGCTACAAAAATATTATATCTTCTTTAAGATATATCATATCAGGATTGCCTCTAGAACTGGAAAGGAATCGAAGTTTTTGATAGTTTAAAATGCAAAAATCGACCGTCATCGATGTTTTCTCAGCTCTAAGGGCTTTGTTATCGATTTGAACTCAATCGAAATGGGTACCCAAAAGTATTCTACGAAATCTGACAATTATATTAAATTTGAATGCGTTATTGCCTATTTTTGGAAACCTTTTTAATTGATATCAGATCTATATCAAATGTAGTGGCATTTTATAAAAATATAAATAAGTAATATAAGCCTGTAATACGTAATAAATAATATATACAATAGGAAACACGAATGCTCAACCCTCTGCTACTTTTACCGTGCTAAATGGTAATTTTTCCTAAATTGGCATAGGAGTTTTGGGGGCTGGCGCCCAAGTGAGACACTGACGAAGCCTACCGCAAAGTTATTGCCGTTGTTTGTCTTTCACGCCAAAACACAAAAGTCCAACAAAAATCCTGAGGCGCCCAAAGAAACGACGGCTGCACTGTAACACAGCACCGACAGAGTGACAGGCGACACCGCCTTCCTTTTGGGCCTTTCATGCATGTCGGTTACCTTACACACCTGGCTCTATTAGCCGCCTCACGGAACTGGCCCAGAAAATTCGAAACAAGCCTCAGACCTAGGCCCAGACGATTGATTTTTGTGTCATCGACTGGCAGCGCTGGAGTAGGGCGGAATTTGGATTATTAGGTTACCCAAATTTGGGGGTCGAACTATAGGCATCTATAGGCATATGTACGTAAATCACCCCTTCACACGTGTAAATGTCAGCCTAGAGAGTTCGTTTCATTTCCAGGGGAATATACACAAGCCCCCGACTTTGTAACCTGGCACATCGCACACAGGCAGCAAGATGACGGTGGCTCCTTGGGTTGAGAAAGAGAGTGGAGAGTGAAGACTAACGATGACTCCTTTCAGGTCGGCTCAGGGAAGCATAAGCTTAAGGAGCAGGGACCTTGTGCCCGGGTTCGCAAGATACGACCTTTAAGCATGGGCGGCAATGTGGAGCAGCGTCCCTGGACACCCACGGTCCGCATTGGCAAGATCGCAGCTGAGACCTCCAACCCGGGTCCGGCCATTGTCCAGCTGCCGACATTGATTGGTGAGTTCTACAGATATTAGTCCCCGATTCCCCGATTCTCCGATTCCCCGATTGTAATTAAGATCTCTATGCACTTTGCAGGCAGCAAAGTGCCAGACTCGAAGAAGAAGGCGGCCCCCTCCTACTCCTTCGGCCACAAGTTGGGCGGCAAGTACGAGACCTTTGGTCCTGGTCCCGCACAGTACAATGTCACGGGTCTGCGGGCTAAGGGTCGGGACTACCCGCGGGCGGCCACCCTCCAGAGCCGGCCCAAAGAGCTGACGCGCTTCTCAAATCCCGGACCCGGCGAGTACGACGTGGTGCCGGCGGCCAAAGCGGTGATCGATGCCACGCCCAAGTACACCTTTGGC
Source organism: Drosophila pectinifera (assembly GCA_008042775.1). Lineage (NCBI taxonomy): Eukaryota > Metazoa > Arthropoda > Insecta > Diptera > Drosophilidae > Drosophila > Drosophila pectinifera. Next base: position 41,597 of record VNKC01004984.1, read on the forward strand.
CAGCGACCGGCGACCCTCAAGCAGTTCCAGATCCCAGGTGAGTGGGAGCTCCTTATCCTCCTCTGTCGGTGTTTGAATGGTGCTTTTTGGACTTGGCCTCTTGGAGTTTGGATTTGAAGTTGAATTTATATGGCGTTGAGTTCGGGTTTCGGTGTGTGTTGCATGCGCGGATTCAGAGGGAGAAAGAGAAGAAGGTCATCAATCATGGAGCATCCTTGTACATAGAGCGACTCATTAACCTGTCTCAAACCATAAGCCGTTGCATCTCAATCTTCCGGCAGCGCGTAAGTTGCCCAGCCCCTTTCTCCACAACCCTTTCTTCCAACTCTAACTCAGTAGCTTGTGTAGAAGTATCTGCTTGAGTAGCTTTCCATCTCCTTATCTTCGTCTATATCCCTTGGATATCCTTTGTATCGAATGTAGTTACGACACGAGATTTTATTTATTTGTTATCTCATTTTTGGGGGCTTAAAAACAAGCATAGATTATAAAGATTGAGTAAAGTAAATGATTAATACATACATTTTAAATTTATATTTGCCAGATTCAGAGGCTTGACCCATTTTATATTGATTAACTAGAATTTTTTTTTATTTTCTGAATTAATTTAAGCTTGTCTTATTTATTTTTTCCATTTAAAAACTTTCTTGTATTCCTTAAATAGCTTTTAGCTGAGTTTGATGTGGGAGGATTGAATGACGTCTCTTTGTTAATAAATTTACCAAAAAAGGCTCACGATTAGCTTTCTTGACTTTAATGAATCGTAAAGAGATATGAATCATAACTATTATAACTTCCACTGCCAAACTAGTTTTCAAACATAAACGGGAACATGCTGTCTTAATTTCCTAAATATTTCCATAAACCAAAGCTTAATCTATGTTCTTTTGTTTAATTTCCTGTGACTTAGCTTTTACGACACCGTGTTGTATATATGTGTTCTCTTAGTGTTTCAGTAATTTGTGTTGTGCTTTTGTTTGCCTTGATTTGATTTTAATTTGTGACGTTTTTCTCTTTTAATGAATGAATCGAAACCCCAGGTCCCAACCATTATCAAGTGGTGCCACTTGATGTCGTCAAGCGGCGAGCGCCACGGTATTCCTTTCGCATTAAGGTTAACGTGTTCATTGTTAACAATCCAGGTAACCCAACTAACTGTTGCGTTCCGGTGTTGAGCTCCCTAACTTCTGACTAACTTCTAGACACCCATCACTAACTATCTCCCGTATCTGTATCTGCATCTGTACCTTAAGCTCTACGTTTAACTCCAACTCACCCTTAGTCGTAGCTCACCTAGTCTTGTAGTCCTCTAGTCAGTAGACCTCTAGTCTAAAACAATGGCCGTACCAACTTTTTATGTTTTATTAACACTAACAGCTCCGAATAGCTATTGCCCTGAAAAGGTCACGCAATCAAAAAAGAATGCGCCACGCTACACTTTCGGTAGACGAACTAAAATCCAACACGATCAGGGCACTCCAGGTAATATTCCCCATCTCTCCCCCAACAACCCCAAGTAACTGTAATCGTATCTGTATCTGTATCTGTATCTGCATCTGTATCGAGGCACCTTTCAATCTCAAGCGATCCCAATTGGACAGTATACCCGTACATAGAATTGTTGCGCTTTCCGTCCCATATCCCCCACTGCCCCGAGCACTCAATGCAGAACCTAATGCTGATATCTGTCCCGTTCGCAGCTCCTGGCGCCTATTGCCCCGAGAAGGTGAAGCTCAGCAAGACGCCGGAGTTTAGCTTTGGCATCAAGCATCAGGAACAGCGGCCGGACTACACGCCAGGTAAGCGGCTACACACAGCAGGTGTGCCCTCGAGTGGGCTGTGCTATAAAGTTTGAAGCACAAGTAGTAGTTGCTTTATGTTCTTATTATTTGGCACACACTTCAGCGCCGGGCACCTACAAACCTGAGCAGGTTGTCCTAGAACACACGCCCGCCTACAGCTTTGGCTTGAAAACCAAGCAGATTCATGTCAGCGACACGCCAGGTGAGAGGCTTAACTCATTGGCTTCTATTAGTTTCCTAGATTTCTAAGCACCTTTTGGTTATTTTCGATAGCACCCGGTGCGTACAGCCCCGAAAAATCGCGGTTACACTCGACACCTGCTTACACGATCACAGGAAAGGCCTCGCACGACGTTGTCGACTGCACTCCCGGTAAGTAAGTCCCAGAGAAAGGTTTCGCACTACGGGAAGTTTGAGTTTAGAGCACCCTTTCGATCCCACCCGATCCACACTTACACAACCGATGCCCACTATCTATTCCAGCCCCCGGCGCATACGAACCCGAGAAGTGCGTGCTGGGCAGAACACCCGCCTTCAGCTTCGGCCATCGCGTAGAGCTCGTTAAGGCCAGCGACACCCCGGCACCGGGTACCTACCAGCCGGAGAAGGTGCGAATGGACCACACGCCTTCCTTCACCCTCGCCGGCCGGCCCGAGTCAAAGTCCGTCAGCGAGACCCCGGCTCCTGGTTCGTATGCCCCGGAGAAGTACCGCCTCGACAGCACGCCGGCCTTCACCTTCGGCGGTAAGCACGAGCACCGGCTCGAGAGCTCCACTCCGGCACCAGGCGACTACCATCCCGAGCGAGTCCGGCACGATCACAATCCCGCTTTCTCATTCGCCGGTCGCCACGAACTGCACAAGACAAGCGACACACCAGCACCGGGAGCCTACGACACGGAGAAGGTCCGACAGGACCACAATCCCGCCTTCTCTTTCGCCGGGCGACATGATCTCCAAAAGCCAGACAATACTCCCGCTCCTGGAGCATACAGTCCCGAAAAGGTTAGGCAAGATCATAACCCTGCTTTCTCGATGGCTGGCAAACACTTCCAGAAGACCGCCAGTGATACCCCAGCCCCTGGTGATTACAGTCCCGAGAAAGTGCGACTGGACCACACTCCCGCCTATTCGTTTGGGGGAAAGAATGATCCTAAAGTGGAGAACAATACCCCTGCTCCGGGTGACTATCACCCCGAGAAGGTCAGGCAGGATCACAATCCCGCCTTCTCCTTCGCTGGTCGTCATGATCATCACAAACCAAGTGAGACACCAGCCCCTGGAGCATACTCACCTGAAAAGGTTAGACAAGACCACAATCCCGCCTTCTCGATGGCTGGCAAGCACGATCCTAAAGTATCCAATGGTACTCCCGCTCCTGGTGATTACTCTCCTGAGAAGGTCCGCTTAGATCATACGATTGCGTACACCTTTGGTGGCAAGTATGATTCAAAGGTTGAAAGTAATACACCTGCTCCTGGAGATTATCACCCAGAAAAAGTTAGACAAGATCACAATCCCGCCTTCTCCTTCGCTGGTCGTCATGATCATCACAAACCAAGTGAGACACCAGCCCCTGGAGCATACTCACCTGAAAAGGTTAGACAAGATCACAATCCGGCTTTCTCGATGGCTGGCAAGCACGATCCTAAGGTATCCAATGATACTCCCGCCCCTGGTGACTACTCTCCTGAGAAGGTCCGCTTAGATCATACGATTGCTTACACTTTTGGAGGCAAGTACGATACCAAGATCGAGAATAGTAACCCAGCTCCTGGAGATTACCACCCAGAAAAGGTTAGGCAAGATCACAATCCCGCCTTCTCTTTTGCTGGTCGTCATGATCATCACAAACCAAGCGAGACACCAGCTCCTGGAGCATACTGTCCCGAAAAAGTTAGGCAGGATCATAACCCTGCTTTCTCAATGGCTGGAAAACACACCCAAAAGATCTCGAGTGATACTCCAGCTCCTGGTGATTACTGTCCCGAGAAAGTGCGACTGGACCACACTCCCGCCTATTCGTTTGGGGGAAAGAATGATCCCAAAGTGGAGAACAATACCCCTGCTCCGGGTGACTATCACCCCGAGAAGGTCAGGCAGGATCACAATCCCGCCTTCTCCTTCGCTGGTCGTCATGATCATCACAAACCAAGTGAGACACCAGCCCCTGGAGCATACTCACCTGAAAAGGTTAGACAAGACCATAATCCCGCTTTCTCAATGGCTGGCAAGCACGATCCTAAGATATCCAATGATACTCCCGCCCCTGGTGACTACTCTCCTGAGAAGGTCCGTTTAGATCATACGATTGCGTACACCTTTGGTGGCAAGTATGACTCAAAGATTGAAAGTAATACACCTGCTCCTGGAGATTACCACCCAGAAAAAGTTAGACAAGACCACAATCCCGCCTTCTCCTTCGCTGGTCGTCATGATCATCACAAACCAAGTGAGACACCAGCCCCTGGAGCATACTCACCTGAAAAGGTTAGACAAGACCACAATCCCGCCTTCTCGATGGCTGGCAAGCACGATCCTAAGGTCTCCAATGACACACCTGCTCCTGGTGACTATTGTCCCGAGAAGGTGCGCTTGGACCATACGATTGCTTACACTTTTGGAGGCAAGTACGATACCAAGATCGAGAATAGTAACCCAGCTCCGGGAGATTACCACCCAGAAAAAGTTAGACAAGACCACAATCCCGCCTTCTCCTTTGCTGGTCGTCATGATCATCACAAACCAAGTGAGACACCAGCCCCTGGAGCATACTCACCTGAAAAGGTTAGACAAGATCACAATCCGGCTTTCTCGATGGCTGGCAAGCACGATCCTAAGGTATCCAATGATACTCCCGCCCCTGGTGACTACTCTCCTGAGAAGGTCCGCTTAGATCATACGATTGCTTACACTTTTGGAGGCAAGTACGATACCAAGATCGAGAATAGTAACCCAGCTCCTGGAGATTACCACCCAGAGAAGGTTAGGCAAGACCACAATCCCGCTTTCTCATTCGCTGGTCGTTATGATCTGCATAAACCAAGTGAGACACCAGCCCCAGGAGACTACTCGCCGGAGAAGGTGCAACTGGACCGAGCACCCGCTTTTAGCTTTGGCGGCAAACACGACCCCAAGGCGGATCATCTCCATCCCGCGCCCTGCGACTACGCCCCCGAGAGAGTTCGTCTCGACCATACACCCGCCTACACCATTGCAGGTCGTCCGGCCGCGGAGCCCGTTAGCCAGACGCCAGCTCCGTGCGACTACCATCCGGAGCAGTGCCTGGTGGACAGCAGTACGCCCGCGTTCACCTTCGGCATGCGGCTGGGACGGGAACGCATTTCCGATACTCCAGGCAAGTTCAAGAAGCTCTTTTTCTTAGAAGGATTAGCTAGCTCTCTAAGGAGTATCCCTTATTGTTACTGTAAATTCACCCCTGTAGCACCCTCTGCCTATGAGCCGGAGAAGCACACTCTGCACTCGACACCCGCGTACACGTTTGGCACCAAGTCGGAGATCCGGGTGAGCACCGATGCTCCAGGTAAGGCCTGCTTCGACAGGGACTCTCCTCTGTAGTGTTGCATGTTGCATGTCGACCGCTTTGTTTGTATATTCCCTGCTCCTCCGCGATCCTCTAGCCCCCGGCCACTATCATCCTGAGCAGTGCAACTTGGTCAGCTCGCCGGCGTATAGCTTCGGTCTGAAGACGGCACCGATTCCCTCGCTTCCAGGTAGGTGACGACCCCCAAGGCCGCTTTTCTTGGTGCCGGCCTGTGTGATCTGCACGATTGTGTTTGTCCCTGTGTCTTTGTTTTTGTCTGTTCCATGTTCGCACAAATCCTTGGTGTTCTGGCCATGCTCTCATCCGAATCTCTGTAAATACTCACCAACACTCACTAGAACCCAGGGGCGCGTACATCGAAGATCGCATTGCCCAGAGACGCGAGCGCCGCCTGGCCAGTCCCGGTAAGAGAGTCTCCAAGATCCCATCCCACCTCCATTTCATTCCCAGCTTTTCTGCCCGAAGCGTTTCAAATGTCGTCAGTTCCAAGTCTTATAATTATTACGAAGCTAACACTAAGTAGCGTCTTTAATGGACCAATATATAATGGCATTACCTCTCGGGTCTCAGCTGTGTGAAGCCTTCAGTCCATAGGGCGATTCGCCATGAACCTGTTGCTCTGGCTCTTCACCTACTGCGTTCTCGTGCAGGCACTTCCTAACAGGGGTAAGACTTAGAGGGTTCCTCCACGATATAGTCTCCGATTCACTCTTGCCCCTCTGTCCTCCTCTGTCCAGTGAGGAACGACGGCTGTCTAAGGCAGAACAGGTACAAGCACGAGAGTGCCTGCCGTGGTCGACGCCGAGTCTTTTATGCCTTCCACCGCGTGATCTTCGACTGCATACAGGTGATGAGGTGCCAGTTGTCTCCTGTCTGTCTCTGACTGATAGCTCTCTCTTGTCCTCAAGGTGACCACCAAGTGCCCGAGGATGTACACGGTTAACGAGTACTTCTCGCTCAGAGCATGCCGCGATGACTGCCACTTCCACATGCAGGTCCCGTCGATCCCCACCACACAGGAACCAGCTACCAGTACAGGAGCAGGGAAGGCAGAAGGAAAACCTGCTAATGAAACTGATAAAGCCGCGAAGTGAGCTGATAAATAAGCCAGATAAGCCAGTTACTAGGTCCTGCCAGATATTGGCAGACCCTCTTTATCCCATTCGTTCGAAAACAAGTCCGGAGCGCTGCTTCCGTCAGAAACCCACCGGATTCCTTAAGGGTATTGTTGGAACCAAACTAAATCAATTAACTAGAAGAGAGTAAGCTAGAAGTAATAGAAAGTCAATTATATTCAGAGCTTCCTTATATATTTTTAGTAAATAAATCAAATTTCTTGAAGTTTAACGAAAAGCTATGAATTCCACCTGGGCTTACCTTATAGTTCCCAACTAGTTCTAGCCCGTTCCATATAAGAAGAGGCCTTGTACTTCAGGGAAGAGCTTTCTTTGTATTTTTATAATCTCACAAAGTAAATCTCACGAACTTTGTTGCTGTCGCATTTGAAACGCTTGATTTGCTTAATTTATTTTACGTACCGCATTACATCAATTATTTTTGCCCCTTGCTTTTCATTTGAATTTTGTTGAAAATCCCCGCACAGTACGGAGCAATGGGGAGTGCACCACCATCACCAGCACCACCACTGCAGCCACCAATAACGGCAATAGTGATGCCAAGAGCAGCACCACCACAACCACCACGACCACAACCACAAAAAAGACCTTCGTCAATGGAGTGGAGCAGCCGGAGCTGCAGCAGACCAAGAGCACCACCTCCAAGCAGGTGAACGGCACCCACAAGGAGCTCCTTCCGGCAGCTCCCCTGAGCAATGGCAGTCACTCCCAGGTGGTAAGCACCACGACCCGGGTGCAGCAGGTGGCCCACGGTCAGCAGGAGAGTGCCAACCTCAAGGTGGTGGCCAGCGGTAAGTCGGATGCGAGTGCCACCAAGGCGGCCGCCGTCAGTCACCAGCGGGTGGTGCAACCAGACGGCGCCATCGTGACCAGCGGCCAGTCCACCAAGATGCGGACGGTCAAGTATGCTGTGGAGGCGAGCAGCGTGCAGGAGAAGATCATCAGGTAACCAGAGTGGCTGAGCACGGTCCAACGCTCTAAGGGGTAGGGTTTTAGAACCAGGAACCTCTGGTAATCTTTACTTAACTAAAAGAATATTCCCTTACCCCTTCGAGCGCCTACTGCCCCATCTACTTTCTTGTTCTTTGTGTCCGCCGTACCCGTTTTTGTGTGTTTATTTGCAGGCACGCCATGTCAAGATCACCCAAATCCAACCCAAAACCGAAACTAACCCGAACCATTTTCAAATACCAAGCCCAAGAGACCAGCCATTGAACTAACCAACTCCCGACTGACTTACTCCCGTTTCCAGAGATTAAATGTATTATTCGCTCTTCCGAACAGCTCCTAATGTCTACAAGATACCCACCGTCATGGGCAGCAGCAAGGAGGGCAAGATCCGCTCGGCCCCGGCCTACACGATCACGGGTCGCGAGAAGCCGCCTCTGATTCCAGTCATGATCTTCCCCGGACCCGGCTACTACGACGGCGAGTACACCGTGGTGAAGCCCAAGCCACCGGTCTACTCCATGCGCGGCAAGTACAAGATGGGCAGCGAGGACGCGAAGCCCGGACCAGGTGCCCACTGTCCGGAGAAGGTAAGTGATCTTTTCAATTAATTAATAAATATATTTAAAATGCAAAATAGTCATAAGAGTCATATAAAATAATCTAGTTCATAACTTTTCGGATGGTTTTCTTGGTTGTTCTAGGCTCGAATTTATTTATGTAATTTTTAGCATTACCCCAGAAAATGTTTAGTCTTGAAATTATAATGAGCTGGAATGTCGGGATAGGATCCCTTAAAGTTCCAAGTATTAATTACTACCTAAACCTCCGCCCGCAGTACTGGGAGAAGCGTTCGCCCCCGGCCATATCCTTGGGCATCCGGCACTCGCCGTACTGCAGGAAGCCCAGGTTCCACAATGTTCCCGAGATCTGTAATCAGTTCCTGCTGGTGAACCGGGCGGACAGGGCCTACGATAATTTCTGAAATATGTCTACCAAATGTAGTGATAAATTAACTTGTTCATGGCCGTAGCAACCCTTGCTTTTAATTAAGTTGTACATTATTTTTGGCCGCAGATAAACCTCTCGCACGTGCCCGCCTACAGCTTTGGGATCAAGCACTCGCAGTACTTGGGCCGCCTGAACGAGAAGAACGCCGAGTTTGACTACAGCTTCTCGGGAATCTGCTGAAGATTTGGCCGGAGAAGGAGTCGTGCCCCCGCTCTGCCCAGGACGATGGATGGTCTTTGATTAACTTGAACATGAACAGCTTCCTTACCTTAACTACACTACCTTCGCTACGCGTATCGGACTAACCTCTAAGTTTTTACTGTTTCTGAAACCTATTTGTAAGCCGGAAAGTGTGTTGTGGAATATGTTACAAATTGTATACACGAAATATATAAAGAGAATATTACTAATAGAGGTGTGACGTTATGTGTTTACTTTTAATATTTACAATTATTATTTATACCCTGAGTATTTAAAGAGAATTTTTTGGAAGTCTTCTTAATTAAATACTTCCAGGTTCAGACTTAATTAATCATTTTAGCTTGAAGATTGAAGAGTTCTACGAATAGAATTATATATATATAAAAGAAGACACTATTTACGACTTAGTTACCATTTTACTATTTATATAATTAGGGCCTAATTATCTGGATCTTTACAAATACTGCTTAATTATATATTATAACAAGATAACTATATATTATTTGGCCTAATTTGTTTAATTTAAGATTTGATCTTGATGCCAGGCTGCCATTATTATATTTAAAGACTTTTAAGAACCTCAATTATTTGGTATTATAGGTTCCCTAAATGCAACTTTTAATTCGACATTAATGCATTTATTTTTCAAAATGCCAAAAAGGACACTTATCCCTATTATTTTCACTCGGTAAGATTCAAAAATTATTAAACTAAAGCCCGTTGATATTTCATGTAAGTATTCCGAGTGCTTAAAATGTAAATTAATAAATTAGTTAATGAAAAAGGTCTCTCAGGTTAAATAGATTCGGTATTTTTTGTTTATTTTTTGTGTGTGCACCAGTTACCACTTTTTAATTGCATTCAATTGTACAAGCTACGTGAATTTGCAAGACTCATAATATAAACATAAGATCTCCCTGCCAGCTCCTTTTCAAGTTCCAAGCTCCGCTCAGTTCTTGGTGAGCTCGATCTCGGCGTGGAAGCAGGACTTGCCCTGGAAAAGTAAATAGTTTGTAAGTGTAAATATGCAAAATAAATATAAAATACCCACAGTGTCGTGCTTGATCTCCGAGTCGATGATGAGGTGACCGCGGGCCATGCCCAGCATGGCCTTGTACTTGGTGAGGTCCACCGTGTGCTCATTGGCGCAGACCTTCTCCTCGCCCATGGGACAGGCGGTGGGGGCACCAAAGAGCTTGAGCATGTCCTTGGCCTCGGACGAGGCCTGGTCAATGGCGGCGCACAGGTCCATCTTGCCCTCCTTCATCACGATGCCGTCCTTTTGGACCTTGAACTTGGCCACCGCCGTGCCGAAGGGCTTGTTGATGATGCAGCCCGAGGGCACCAGCTCGCACTTCTTGTTCAGCTTGATGCCGAAGTCACTGCCCACGGTCATGATGGCATCCTCGCCGGCGCAGTTCTCCATCTTCACCAGCTTGGCCTTGTAGCCGTTCTGCGGAATCCGGAAGGACGCTTCTGTTAGCTCCTTCCCAATTATTCTTGCAATTTAAAACTTACACAGGCCCAGGCAGCCTCTAGGGCCGCACAGCTGACCAGGAAAAAGCAGATCTCACGCAGCATTCTGATCGGTGCTCCGGATGATTCGGTGTCACTCCTCGACGGTTCTGGCCGTATTTATATTCGAGAGCGCCGTGTAGTCACAATTATTTGCGCATTAAGCGGTACTTGGCTACTCCGATCAGCGATCGTTCGGCTCAATTGACTGCCGGATCCAAACTGGGCAGACGGTCATCCATTAGGGCAACCTAAATGGAGCAACCGGAATTAGAGGTGCGCTCAAGCATTTTTAATTGCCTCTGGACATGGCAGTGTCTGTGTTTCGAGTGGAGTTTGATCTCTCTGATCGATCTCCTGAAATGTGTTTGCACCCGCATCCATTCGAGTATATACTATGTATATACATAGTCTGACGTCCGTTAAGAATCAGTTCCTCGTAATTGATTAGCTTCCCATTACTCTTACTTAGTTGTCAACTGCAATGAATCGTTCCGATTTGGCTTAATTTTTGTAATTGGTTTAATTGATTTAAAAGATATCAAAATGATTTGTGGCTGGGAATGGGGAGATTTATATTTGGGGATAAGGTAGCGAGTTATTTGTTCTAACTAACTTCATAACAAGAGGTATATAGAAACAATAGCAATTAGAGCTACATTTTTAGTTTAGTTATCCATATATATATATATATATATAGAATAGATTGAGGACATTAAAGTAGTATATATTGGTATATGTATTCTCAAAGCTGGGCATGAGTCACAATCATATATTAAAGAATAATAATCATTATACGTTCCCAAAGGCAATTGAATTAGTCATTCCATTTATTAGTGAATTTATTCATATTTAGTGAGTTCACTTCTTTTATAATTCAAAAAAGAGTTAAGATAATTTATAAATAAGTGTAACAAACACTAAACTTAATTGCATTTGTGAATACAATTGCAAAGGATATACTTAGCTGGTTAGGTACTTAAAATTCATTTATAATATGTTTATAACACACAAATTAAAGTAGTTACTTTATTTGAAAAGTTAACTTGGCCTGAAAACTGAACTTTATGATTTTACAGTAATTCTTCATTAAAGGAATATATATTTTTCATACAATTCTGGCTAAATATAAATGTTGACTCGAAGTAATTTAAATTTCTCCCGCTAATACTTTTAGTACAACGTGGGACAGTCTGGCAACCCTATCTCCTTTCGCGCTTATCGTTTTCCAGCGAGCTGGCAGCTCTGTCAACAGCTCGACTCTATTGGGTATTTAGTCCATCTGATTTCAGTGCAACTAAACTTTTCGAGGTGTTCGGACGTGAAAGCGGAATACTTGAAAGATACTATAAGCGCGGGCTCTAAACGCGCTAAGATCCAACGACTTATCCAAACTGTTCAAACTCTACCACGACGCAGTTTGTTTTGCTGTTAATTGGTTTTTGTAAAGAGTGCAAAGCAAGAAGTGTTTAACAAAAAGCCCCAACGCAAGCGGTAAATTAAAATAAGAAATATATAATATATATAAAAAGTGAAAACCGATAAAATAAAAACCAAAAGCCATAAGCAAGTGAGGCGTCCACAGGTGCTAAATAATACAATTGGAATTTAAGATATATTCGATGAGAGAGAACCCACACCTATACGAATCTATAGGTAACTAACCCATACAAGCCCCTCCACAGGTGGGTGACAGGCCCGAAAGCATCGGACTCTCGTTCTCAGTGATATTGAAATTGTAAATCCCGAATTCGATTCCATTCCGATTGTGTTGTGTGTGTTCTGTGTTAGTGTCAATGCTGCGCGTTGCTCAACTCAATGCAACTTAAACCAACCCAAAAAGTCACTGCGTGTACATAGTAATACCTGCTGTATATTGATTGAGTGTGTGCTTTGTATTATCAGTGACCTTTGCCAGTATAGGTGCCTGCCTCCTGAGCTTGTGTTAGTGTTATTATCAAAAACGCCGACGTATTCATTGATAAGTGTAAGGCACACACCACACACATGCCTGGAGAGTGTGTGTGCTGAATACGTCAACGGCGTTCCAAGTACAACGAGACTGCAAACACCGAAGGTGTCTCTTGCCCAGGTATTCAAAATCGTGATTCATCGACCGATCGTGACTGTAACTGTTATGGCTTTGGTGTTGTTGCTGATGCCACGCTGTTGCGGTTAACTGTAGGCTGCGTAAGAGGTTCGGAAACGTTAGTGGCAAGTCGTAGGATCTTACTCATTCGGAGTTTTCTAGCAAACTTTTGAGGGAAGGTGAAAAAACGAGTGAAAAGGTAGATAAAAGTTATCGTTTCTTTTGTGTTTGCGATTGGACAGCTCATTTCATGAGAGAATGTTGGTGGGGTCTGGCACGATGACTTTCTTAAACCGGTTCCTCTCCAGTTTCTTGACCAACAAAAAATTTGGTAAATAAAACCACTGGGAGAAATTGATAAATATTTAATCATCTTATGATCGAAGGGTACTTTTGCATTTTTAAATAATAAATGTAAATATAAGAGTAGGTAATAGTTTCAGGCACAATTACCATTACCATTATCAACTTTATACTTTTTAAGTTATTTTATCTTAGTTGTGGTACTATAAAAACTCTATTCTTACCCAAACCCAGTGACTACTTTCTGCACCAGTAAGCCTATTTTTGCCTACTCTCCATGAGTTTTATACTCACTCTCCGGGCATTTCCGTCTGCTATTTATTATTATAAGATCTTAAAAATTGCCAACCAAGCCGATTTGTTTGCTGTGCATCGAACGTGACTCAGGATCCGGCTGCTGCTGCCGCCCCGAAGTTCCGATCGAATCAAAGGAGCATAATTCATTGCCTTCAATTGGGCCACCACAATTGCTCAGTGCTCCCAATTTGTTTATTAAATGCAGACTTCCCAGACTTCCCAGACCTCCCTCAAGCCTCGATGCATATCGTTGCTCTATTTATCTCTTGCCACTTCAAAAGACAGCTAATTGCTGGTGGCGTCAATCACTTTTCCGAGCTGGAAAATGCCAGGAGTCCGAGGCTGGGAGTCGTAAAGCTGTCACGGGCGGGGTGTGTGTGGGGGGAGTGATGTAAAGAGGGAAATGTTCGGACAATCTGCCGCATAAATATTTACTGGAAATCGCAATTGGCAATCCAAGCCGCATAACAGTTGGCCAGGAAAATCAATAGGAAAGAGTGCTTCTTGGAATTGGAAGTCGTTGCCTCCACTTCACCTGTAGCCCCGCTCCGTCAGCTATTTTTCACACCTTTCCTTTATGCACAGTGCACATTAATCAGTCGCGGGGCTTTATGGCTAACTATCTACGAGATACGCGTTCTTGTGCCACGAGCGGCCCCCGTCTAATGTCTAATTTAAGGCACTTTACTGCGGTTGATAGAGTATAGAGGGGAGTTCCATCACGAATAAATTACATTGTCTGCACCGGGGAAATCGGGAATTATAAGAATTATAATAAGATTAACTATTTGGAATTTATTTAGATATAATTTGTATGTCGCAAAAGTCTTTAAAAGTCTCTTAAAACCAAAAACTTCAGGGCTTTAAAAGCAACTTATAAAGGCACTTATAAGTGTAAAGAATATGAAGGAAATTCTTATAAACATTCATAAAAATATGAATACATAAATAAATCAGTCTAGAAAATGGTTTTAATTGTTTTAAACATTAAAAACTAACCCCAAAGATACCAAGCCTAAGTCTTATTTACTCCTAAACTGAACGGAGACTCACTCCAAGCTTTAATAGTTTAAAGATATTTTTCCACTGTGTGTGCCACTAAGTGAAAGAGTTTTCCAGGAAAAATCGCTAGATAAACTCTCGGATCGCTTTTGGGGGGGCTTGGCGCATAAATTCCCATTTGTAGATAATATCTATATAATTGAATTTGCCGGTCGCCAATACCCATAAATAATGCACATTTGATCGGTTAACTCGGCAATCGCGGCTCTGTACACGTTTTCACACCACTCTGTGTGTGAGTGCTGTGGGTTTGGCATTCTATGAATGGACGGACAGACACCTTCCAAAGTCTGCATCCGCTCTGGCCACCAAGTCTTTTGCAAAACAACAAAACATAAATAATAAACGAACAGCGACCACAAATACATTTTGGCCAGGCCATTGGAGCTGTCTGCTGGCCATAAATCTCTCGGAAAGGCACTTGGCTTTCACCTGAGCCCTAGAATTTGCCGGCCATTCATTAAGTTGGGGTTAGGCCTTTAAAAACTTTGTAAGCCTTAGCCTTGAAACTCTTGGAAATAGATATAATTTTTATAGGCCACAAGATGCATTCAGCATTCACCCAGTTATGCACTCGACATAAACCAAACATTGGGAACTGTTTATTTTCTCACTCACTTCGCAGCCTGGTCATCGATTACAGGCGCTTTTTGAGGTCACAGCCAGGCACGGAATGAGCTATATACTGGCATGTATTTATTTATTAATCGCTTGGAACACGAAAAACAAACAAATTAAACACTTGTCGGCTATTAAGCGAACGAATATAACATTTCTATTTATTCCGAAGCAGCAACAGCCGCCACAGCTGCCCAACAAGTTGGTTTGTCGCCACGCGTTTTATTTGTTTCGATTCTGGCAAAGTGCCAACTATTCAATTTCACTGGCAGCACCGCCTTTTTATATTGGATTCGCCAATTCAGGGAAAACAAAGCAGAAATCATTAATTTCGGAAGGATATGAGATTTCATAAAACATTAAACTTTCCATGCTGTAAAGCTGCTTTCCCAGGCAATAGTTTCAGAAAAACAGTAGCAGAAAAAGTAGCTTATGTATATCTGTTTATAAAGAGAAATTCATTTTATCCAAAAAATTTAACAAACTTCATTATAAAACCCCTAAAGGTCTCCTAGCTAAGCTACCATCTTAACCTTTAATGGAAAATAACTGAAATAATTTGTACTTTATTTGCCTTTGATATGGCCATTTGTTTACAGATACTATAAACAGTTGTAGAGTTAAGTTCAATCAGTATCTTAAGCTCTAAGCTAAAAGATACTTAAATTCTGTATAAAAACCTCTACAGATCTTAGCCTTAGGTAACCTGCTAAACTTAAGATAAGTCCGCTTGCACAACAGCTTCAGTCAGCGGAAGTCAGTTTCCCAAGTGACTCATCTATAAAGCCAAAAAAACGTACTTACCTGCCTGTAATTTCACTTTTATTTCCACCGAAATTGTGCGACTTTCTTCCGAGTTTGTTGTATAACTAAAGCTGCCAAAAAACGACTATTTAATTAATTTCAACTCTTCTGCGACCTGAAATGTGTATGTACATATATCTAACCATTTCCTGCCCTTATCGTACCGCCATCTAAGCGGCTGTAAAGATAGGCAAGTTGCGAAACACATAGCTGAGCAGCGCCGATAAGGTGTGCGTATCCGAGAGATACGCGGAGAAGCAGGGAGTATCTGTGAATACTCCCGCAGCCCGGCAGCCTGGCAGCAGTTTCTGCAAGGGATTTATACGGGACAGCCTTTATCTGGGCAGCCCGACAGCTTCTAGGGGACTTGCCAGTGCTGCTGGTTCTCGGAAATCCATCTCTGCCATGTTGTTTATGCATTTGTCTAGCAGATTAGCGGCCCGGCTCTGTGCCCTCTCCTCTTACATTTCAAAAATGCATTAGGTTCGAGGCCAGAACTTAGCTGGGAATGGTCGTGGGTTGACAACACGTAAATTGCACAACTCGGGTGGCGGTCGGTGGTGTGGGCGGCGCAGAGTTCACAGCGGGAGCTGCACTTGCCCCAAAACAGAAATAAACTCGAAAAAAGCCAATGAAAATGTGTGGCAGGGAGTATTCTTTGTCAATTAATTAGAGTCCGACAAGAGACATAAAGCGAGAGAGGTCTTGGCTGAACTGTGTTCCCGCTGATAGCTCCCGCACAAGTCAAGACGTCTGCTTAATTAATCAAGACCAGAATCTATTAATTCTCCTGTCATTCGGGTAACAAATTACCTTTGCAAATATAAATCTTTAGCTTGCTTTTACTCTAAAAAGAAAGACGGGAATAAGTACGATCTTTCATATTCAGCACTCTAGTACTTGCTTTCCTTTGGGTTTTATTTCGCTTATTAAATCATGAATAATGCTGAAAGCACATTTTTATTTCGGCACGAACTTAAAACATGAGCTATTTCAGCAAAGTGTTTTATGGACAAATTGTTGAAATTAAAGCAATATAAAGAATTATTCTTTTCAATGAATGTCCGGGTCGTCTGGCACAAATATTTAGCTTAGCTTTCTGAGACAATTTAAACCAATTAGAGAAGGAGTAATTAAGACTACATTCCTAAGTCAGACCCAAATTGCGCACTCTTTATCTCTCGCAAAATAATAGAATAAATGTGTGTCTGAGCGGCAAACAACATTTATCATAAAGTTTTCTTCGCCTTCAGCTAAGAAGTTACTACCTTTTGGGGCTGACATAATTCTTAGAATCTAATTGTGTAACTGCAAGAGTAATTTCTGGTTAGAAGGCATTTAAATTCCGCATGAAATACTTAGCTCTGCCCACCTCTACCTGGACTTCATTAGCGTTCCTGTGTTAGCTCCCACGCCCACCTATGCGATTTTTGAGGTCCTGGCGTTAGGCCTCTGCCTGGTTAATGGAATTAACTGACATTCTGGGTACCGAAACCCCGCCATGTCACCGTTTCCAGCTCCATCATTAGGAGACACGCAAACTGAGCAGGAGTCGCGTCATTTTTTAGCAGAATGATGATTTGATGTGGATTAGGGCCACAGAAAAATATAAAAAAAGCGAAAGGCGGCCTAAAAAGCCCACACACCTAAAAACTAGGCACAGATCTTGCAGGCGTTGTTTACTGATTGCTTGGCAATTGACAAATGGTTTGATTTATGGGCCGCCTTCAATCGCCGCTGCAGGCCACAAATCTTGGCTTGGCCCAAATTGCGAAATTTCCATTTAGCCAGCGCGGCGCTTGCTGAATTTTAATCAGCCAAACCCCGACACTCCCCCTGCAGATGCATTCAAGTATATGTATTTCCTGATATTATTTCGGTGGAGATCTTGCGGAATGTGCGTTTCGGCTCATTATTTTGGCCAAGAGCCAGCGGCCTGTTTGCCATTGCAATTCGCAATCGGGATAGGGGAAACTTTCCATTAGGATGTTTGCACACAGAAATTTGCAAATGAAATGGAAAACAAAGGAATGGGAAAGCCCACTTGACTCTCGGTGCTACACACGCAAAAGGTCAACGGGTGGAAAATCAAATAAAAGCAGGAAAACTCGGCCGAAAGAGTCGTAAATTATGCGGGGTGTTGTACGCAGGAAACACCAAAGGTAATCCCAACCAAGAGGACTTGAGATAATTGCAGAAATAAACTCTGAATTGTGGGCCCTAGCAAATTCAATTTGAGCTCTTAGCAGCAGCTCGAGGAAAAACCCCAGGAAAATTCCAGGTGACGAGGTCCGTGGCACGTAGCCGGGAAAAATCGAAGGCTGTGAAAACACGTGACCACAGAAACCCACATGGAACCACGGAATGAATCGAATCTGTTGCACATGCAACACGGCCGAAAGCCACGAGTCGTGCAACTTTTTCATTTATTGGCCATAAAGAGCCAAATACTGCTGAAAGAGTTTTACGCCTGCCAAGCGTTTAACTGTCCAGAGTTTGGTGGAAATTTGTGTGTGCTGTTGGAGAAACATGTGTCCGTCTGCGGGTTGATGGAGCTAGAACGGGGAAACAGCCAAGCCAGGTCAGGCCATTTTTATGGTAGAAGCGCATGAAAGAGTTTCGTTGTCTCCTCATAAATAAGAGGCCTCGGGGTTCATTGCATAAATATACTTTCAAAGTGCTTAAAGTGTTTCAGTTTATACTCTAGGAATATGTTGAAAATATTCTTGGAATATTCCGGTCATATGGGAAGCTTAAATATGAATAAAACTGGGGAATTCAAAATATAACAAGTGTACACAAATCTAGAAACGTTTATCGTCCGATTTTGTATCAGCCAGTTTTCCTAATATATATTTCTATTATATATTTTTCAAAGCCTTCTTTCTTCAAAAAATATAAATTTATCAGCTTTGAAAACAAGACTTTGCATTATTCGTTCTGTCAATGCATTGATGATCACAGCAAGGAGACACTGGCTCTCAAGGGAAGTTTTCCCAGTCAGGTAACCGGTTTTTATTATTATATATTCACCTTTTGATTTTTTTTTGTTTTGTTTCCGAGGCAGTTTAATTAATACGCAAATAATGTCGCTTATGTAAATGGATTTACATGTAACAGAAACGTGAGTGGCTACGTCATGCATGAGTGGGGGCTGCCTGTGGAACGGGATCATTAAATACACTTATCTATATATATATATATATATATATGAATAGGAGCGACATTGGTGAATGAATGGCGGCGTCAGTGGGCCATGAAATGACGTCATTGCCATATACTTTCCATACTTAAATCGACGCGTCGTTGGCCGTAATCAATTGTGTGATAAACATATGTTAGGTATCGCTATAGTATAGTATAATAGGATAGTCGCCGAATGAAGAGTGGCCTCAGAGAATAGTCTGCGTCGATTGATATAAATATTCCCTTTGATAAATTACCTCAATATGTTGTTCCTCTCCAAACTACTTATGTTAGAGTTTTCCGAGAGTGCGAGAAATTGCATGTCTCGGGGGAAAGCTAAGTGGAATGACTCGGCAATTAAAGTGAAAAGTGCTCCTTTGTTTTTAGTCAAGACAGAGAGTGGAAATTCCTTATAATTTCCCATGATGCACAGAAATTTACAAATTGTTTATTATTCATTCTTATTGAAATTCTTTTCTGTTTTAGGTAAGAAATCAGGGGAGGCTAAGGGGTATGACCCGTTCTGATGTTTAAATAATACAGCTTACAAGTTCCAATATACACACAATGATAAATAATAATCGAATGTGTATAAGTTCCATAAAAAAGCGTTTAAATAAATTCGCAATAATGGAAATCAATAAACCAGAATCGTGTCAGTTATTCTCGGAGTCTTGTTGGTTCCACAACCCAAAAATGACTAAGTGCAGAAGTGTGTATTCGAGATAGGGAAAGGTAAAGATTTCTGATCCCTTCCCGATCCCCCGACCTCATTATGTCCGGGGCTAATTGCACGACAATCCGTGGGCTGCAAAAAACAATCAGGGGCAAAAAATCAGAGCTGAAAGGGACTTGCCTGCAGCTGGGAACTGCAATTAGGGCGCCCTGTAATTTGCGTCACGAGCACGTGAGCGAAGGGAGTTCTCTGAGCAAGTCTCCCGACTATGAGATACCTGGTAGTGGCTTTAAGGCAGGTCTTTATAGCCTTTTCATTAGTTTCCAGACGGGAATCCACCTATCGTTGGAGCTATTATTTTGTTGAGATTTTTGAGCTGTAGGAAATAATATAATTGAAGGTAATAAGAGATAGTTCAGAAGAAATAATGCATCAATATATGACATTTAAGGTTACCTATACAATATAGCACATATCGTTATAAATTGAAAACAATATGCCATTAAACTTCTACAAAGAGAGGTATTAAAATAGCAAAAAAAGTGGCTGCGAGTGGATATAAATAACCCAAGGAAAATGCCATAGCCGAGCTATGCCCGTTGCGTCGCCCTTGAAAATGCAAAGTGGGCGTGTCGTCATGACAACAAAAACACGAGGTGACCACACAAACCAGCAGTTGACCAGGCAGCAGGAGCAGGAGGAGGAGGAGGAGCTGCCCATCAAAGTCCGAGATGTTGCTGTGCTTGCCACTTGCAACATGTTGCCAGACACATTTGATCGCTTGTCGGGCTACTGGGCAGCGATTCATTAAACTGCCTCTCCCTGCCCCTTCCCACATCCCAGCTCTGGGACTGCCTGATTCCGCTTCGAGTCCGGTAATGGATTCGATAGCAATGAGGACTCAGTTATGGAGTCTATGTATGTACCCCATACACCGCTCTGGGGACTGTTTTTACTGGGGAAATATCTGGGAAAACTCTTATCGAAAGCTAGGCTTCCTTTATGTTTCTTTTTATCATATTTATTTCTTTTTCTATATTTACAAATTGTTCCAAGTTTAGCCAAGAAAAACAATTATATAAACGTGAGAGTGTTCTCTTTCCGAATGTATTTATTCTGGCCTTTTCATCGGGGATCTTAAGCTTCCTATCCTCCCCGAGGTGATTAGTGGCCAAGTCAATATTTGTCAGCTGATTGCGCCTGTGCCTGCCTGCCAGCTAACCAGCTAACCAGCTAACCAGCTAATCCGCAATGGACAGGTGTGTGTGGGACAGGTGAAACCAGAGTGTTTTCCAATTAGCCGATAACGGTCTAGGAACCAAGTGACATGGCATTAATGCTCACAAACTGACCTCGCTCGAGGAGGAGTCGGTGTCGTCGTCGTCGTCGTCCAAGGAGTGACAAAGATGAATAGCTTTATTTGCGGACCAACTGGCAATTAGCCACAATAAGCTGGCTAGGCCAAAATGTCATCACAACCAAAGGCGCCTGGAGGTGCGGCCCGAGCTTGCCAGCAAATTAAATACCAGTTTATTGATGTCAAAAGAGGAGACCATGGACACAGGACACTTGTTGTCCCTCCGGCTGGGCGGGATTACGCGTTTACGACTTGGCCCCGGGAAGTGGCCCCTCAGCAGTCCAGTTCGTTTGCTCTAATTGTCGGCAAAACGATGGCCACACAGCGCAAAAATATATGCCACTCACATATATTGTATCTTAAAAACCATTGACCATTATTATAGTCATTAAGAAGTTAAAGAACATGTAGGTTCTTCAATATTTATTTCCTCTTTTATATGGGTAAGGAAAGATTATGTGTTTATTGCAGCTCACAGGAAAGAGTGCCAAACATTGATTACATTTCTCGGAAGGGAAACATGTTAATAAACATGATAATATTTTAATATAAAAACCCACTCGATAGGGTATATGCAGCTGATAATGCTTAAGTGAGGTTCTTCCACCGGTGTGGGCAATGGTTAGATCAGCCTGTCAGCTTGCTTAATTGTGCATGTCCCGCTGCCATTTGGCGACTTCCAGGGGGCTCAGCTCAGCGACAGTGAGTTATGACCATGTGGGCGACCTGTTGCCTCATTAGTGGGTGTGGTCCAGTCCCCCTGCTCGCACACACTCCCCGGAAGCTCCCATTTTCCCAATGCGGATGTGACACCAAAAAGCAAGGAGTGAGAGATGTCTTCGCAGCACACAGCATACTGTGCGTATGCGTAATGTTTTTGTTTTTGTTTATGCGCATAAGTGTTTTGTGTTCTCTGTTCTCCGTGTGATAAGAAGGCCCACCAATTTGATAATTTCCAGTCGCATTGGGCGATTACCCGAGTTCAGAGCAGCTGCCAAGGAGGAGAGCATTTCACTCCACTCGAATCGTTTTCTTCTCTTACTTGCATACTCACATATTATTCGGTTTTATCAACTGAACTCGCGATGTAACGGCCGACTGGGACTGAATAAATGTGAATTCGGTTTCGGACTCGGATCGGATTCCGATGCAAACAGCGGCGGCAACAGCCACAAGTCTTGGGCTTATCGTAAATGTTAATGCTCTCCGGATTCTCGCGGGGCACCAGCCAGCAAAAAGCTTCAGTCGTCTCCGGGTGATTATGCTGCTGGCGCCTGTGCCTCAAGAGCGGATCCAGTAACTCAACTAAAGCCTAGAAATCAATGCTAGAAGTAAAGAAATTAATTGACAAGGCAATAAGAAATGTGTTAAAAATTAAAAGGAAGATGCTTTTAATAAAATAAGTGTTATAATAAAATAATGTATCAGGAAATCCCATAAAAAGTACAAACCAAGCCATCACTCAAAGACGCAAATAAAACCTCAAGCAATCATGCAATATTCAGTGAAAACCAAGTGATAAATTAACAAAACAAGTGAATATAATGAGTTTATCATTTAAATCCATTTAAAATAAAATAATATATATATATATAAATATACTTAATTAATAATTTAATAATAGCAATAAAATCTATTTTCTGGGAATTATAGTTTAGCTGTCACAAAGACTTCAATAAAAAGTGCCAACAAAGAATTCGAATAAATATATTACTTATAAATTACAAAGACCACAATATAAATCAGTGCTGAAAATAAAAAACAAATAAATTCAAGTGACAAACAACTAGATTATCAACTTCCCCACTCTCAACATTTCGGAACACATTTACCAAGATTTAAAAAATATAAAACACTGCAGAATAAATAAAGCAAATCCCTTAACAAAAGAAGAATCAAGTTTAAAACAAATTATACATGCTTTAAGAGCGTTATATAAACCCTTTCAAAGCAACCGATAATAGAAATAGAAACCGCAACTCTAATCGAAGCAAACCCACTTCCGTTTTCTTGCAGTGCACCGCTAAGTGATCAAAGTGTCTTCCAACGTGACCATGGAGTTACTGCGCCAAATGTGCTAAGTCTGTGAATATTTAGGAGAATCAATTAGTATTAATATTTAAGCCCAAAGCAAACAAGTAAACAAAGCCGCTGTGCGATGTCTCTGGGGAGGATGCCCTCGACCTTGTGGCTATTTCTCCTGCTCCTCGGAGTCTCCTGGATAGCAGCACGTAAGTACACCCATCCCAATTCATTTTTCATTTTTAATAATTATAATTAATATTTTCTCACTCGAATTGCTCTTATATAAAGTAAGAGCACTTTATGTGTGTGTCATTCTCTATCATTTATGAAGCCTGTCTCTGCACTAAAAAAACAAACAAGTTTCTATAAATAAGTACATATTTTTATAGCATATGTTTGCTAAATTCTTGAAATAAAAATGATTAATTTACGCTTTCATGTGCGGAGGTGTAAGCAATAGCCTATAAATCACCCAAAAGACATAAAGTTATATCGATTTTATGTTGAAAGGCATTTGAAAAGTATTTTAAGTATGTGCAAATATATATTTCGAGCTTATGTACATATAATATATTTCTTATACGATTCAAAAATTTATTTAATTTTATTTATGAAGAAAAAGATGATTCAAATATTTGAAAATTATTTGAAAGATCTAAGGGATATATAAACCCCCCCATGAAAGATATTTATATTCGAATGTCCCCATTTCTGCGGTATTTCTCTCAGTGTGCAGCGCTTCTATCTCTACATCTTCCTATACCAAGGCAGTCCAGACAGATCCTACAGCTGAAATACTAGACACCGAGCCGAACTTTGAACCCAAGTTCATAAACCGCCGAATTCTAGAGATACCATTGAGATCTTATATGCATACACACCATATGCATATACATTTATGTGGAGCACTTGTTGCCCCGATCGAAGCCGAGCCGGGAACATAATGCCCTCCGTATCAGAATCAGAGGCGAGGCGGGGCGAGGCGAGGCAAGGCTCTCCATTGTTATCGCCGCCTCTGTAAACAAACAATTGATTCCGGAGCAGAAAAAGAGGAAAAGTGAACTCGACAGGCAGACGCCACAGGGACGTAGTCGCAGGGGCGCTCGGCTCTCCAATTAAATATTGCAAAAATATAGTAGAGGCTCCGCAGAGGGGCGCTCAACCGCTCAATCACTTAATGTCACTATTATAGCGCCACCATGAAGGAAAGGCTGAGCACCCGGTCATAGATAAAGAATTTGAAAAATTTTGTTGTTATGCCTTTCGAGCGATCAATGAACAATATGTCCATTCAAGACCAGCTGGGGATTCATTTGAAGCCTCTACGATAGCAACTTCTGAGGCTTTTAATAACGTTATTTAATAATAAAAAGTATAACGTTACTTATTTTATTCATTTACTATATAATTTTGTGTACTTACTATTATTGGTTGTATAAGAATAATAAGATTTATTTATTTATTTA
The DNA here is from genome assembly GCA_008042775.1 of Drosophila pectinifera. Lineage (NCBI taxonomy): Eukaryota > Metazoa > Arthropoda > Insecta > Diptera > Drosophilidae > Drosophila > Drosophila pectinifera. The sequence goes on from VNKC01004984.1 coordinate 65,657, forward strand.
AAAAGTGTTTCCTTAATAATAATTATTATTTAAACGAACTTCTCCACAAATAATGTTATTTATAATCAACAATCCTCCGTCTCTTCCAGTTCCCCGGCCCCAGTTCGAGCCGGAGGATGACATACCAATCAGTTGCGGCGGCGAGAATGGGGCGCCGCTGATCACGCCCTGCAAGGACTCCATCAAGCTGGAGCACCTGACCAACTACACGCTGCAGTGTGAGGCCGGCGAACCGGTGATCTGGTGGAGCAACCACTACGTGCGCCCCATCTCGACCACGTTCACGAATGAGCTCGATCCCGCACGGCCTTACGGCGTGCTGCTGCATCTCTTCGAGGTGACGGCGGAACAGGTGGGTGCCTATTTTTGCCTCAAGGAGTCCCACCTGGACCAGATCAACTCGTCCAAGGAGCCGGATGAGGCGGTGCGCGAGATGGTGAACCAGGACCAGGCCAGCTCCATCTACGTGTACGTGAACGATCAGGAGTCCAAGCTGGTACCCACGGAGGCCATCGTGATTGCCCATCAGTACAGCGACGTGGTCATACCCTGCAAGCCTGCCATGCCCGAGACCGAGGTGCTGCTGCACTTCAATGGAGATGTGAGTGGGGCGGGATCCAAAGCTAAGCAATCCTCTAAAGAGTTGTCCAGTTGGTGCGCCCAGAAAAGGCCTGCATGAATCCTCCATGGGAGATTATAATAGGGAAAGATCCTACATTCGTAGGCGGCTTCTCAATGACCAGATAATATATATCGAGCAGAGAAAGTGATAGTTAACAATAATTGATTTTTTTACAGGATCACGTGAGAGTTAACTCTTAACTGACAGCCATACGATCCCTGTTATCATTTGACCTTCGGTTAACTTAACGAACATTGAGATAACCAAATTACCGACTCGTTGACTTTAACTCCCCGTAAAATAAGCAGGACCTTAGATCGATATTGAGCAACCGACACAATGCATAATTTTACCAAAAATGAAGTGACAAAAAAATGCTATTTTTTTATAAATTTATTTGAACATAAAAATTATGATTAAAGGACCCAAAAATCCGCATACTTGCGGTCTTCTGGAGAGCATATTTTGGCCAAAAATGGAATGACAGCCAAATGGCATATATATTCTGAATCGCTGTTTTCAAGGCTGTTTTGGCCAAGTTATGGTTATTCTTAACTTAGCTTTGTTCAAAAATTAGAACATAAAAATTATGATTAAAGGACCCAAAAACCGCATACTTGCGGTCTTCTGGAGAGCATATTTTGGCCAAAAATGGAATGACAGCTGAATGTTATATATATTCTGAATCGCTGTTTTCCAGGCTGTTTTGGCCACGTTAGGGTTATTCTTAACTTAGCTTTGTTCAAAAATTAGAACATAAAAATTATGATTAAAGGACCCAAAAATCCGCATACTTGCGGTCTTCTGGAGAGCATATTTTGGCCAAAAATGGAATGACAGCCAAATGGTATATATATTCTGAATCGCTGTTTTCAAGGCTGTTTTGGCCAAGTTATGGTTATTCTTAACTTAGCTTTGTTCAAAAATTAGAACATAAAAATTATGATTAAAGGACCCAAAAATCCGCATACTTGCGGTCTTCTGGAGAGCATATTTTGGCCAAAAATGGAATGACAGCCAAATGGTATATATA
>VNKC01004985.1:0-68476 GCA_008042775.1 Drosophila pectinifera
TTCCTTCGTCACTCAAAGCGGGCAGTATCAATTTTTGAAGGTGCCCTTTGGACTTTCGAACTCACCTGGCGTTTTCCAGCGGCATGTAAACGCAATTTTTCGACAACTGACTCGCAAAGGCATTGCTTTGCCATACATTGATGACATCATCATTCCCGCTATGAACGAAGAAGACGCTATGCTCAACCTGAGGGAGGTCATTAATACTTGTTCCGAATATGGTCTCGAGCTGAACCTTAAAAAATGTCATTTCTTGAAAACTCGAATTCAGTTCCTCGGCCATATTATCGAGAACCACAAGCTATACCCGACGCCAGAAAAGATTGAAGCCGTAGCTAAATTCAAAACACCTCAAGCTTTGAAGCAGCTTGAAAGTTTTTTGGGACTAACAGGCTATTTCAGGAAATTTATTCAAAACTATGCCTTTATTTCCAAACCCCTGACTGACCTAACAAAAAATAATGCCAAATTTATAATGGGTCCCAAAGAAGAAGCATCGATTAACAACCTGAAGAAGATATTAACAGAAAATCCAGTTCTTAGCATTTACAATCAAAAACTTGAGACTGAAGTGCATACTGACGCTTCCATGGACGGATTTGGTGCTATTCTGTTGCAAAAGTCTCCCGAAGACGGTTATTTGCATCCTGTATACTTCATGAGTAAGAAGACGACCGACGCTCAACGAAAATACACAAGCTATGAGCTTGAGATACTTGCAGTCATAGAAGCGCTGACCAAATTTAAAGTTTATCTGCTTGGCATTCATTTTAAACTTGTAACCGACTGCAACGACTGCAATTTACTAAGACTTTGGAGAAGCAAAACCTTTGCACGAGAGTCGGACGCTGGGTCTTATTTTTACAGGAATACGACTATGAGGTAGAACATCGATCCGGAATACGAATGAAACACGTCGACGCACTCAGTCGATACCCAGTAATGACGATAGTTGATGAAAGCATCTCGTTAGGCCTAAAAAAGTCTCAGAGTCAAGATGAGCATCTTAAGGCGATTTGTGACATTCTCATCGACGGAAAGGACACCAATGATAACTACTTTTTAAAGGGTGGGGCTCTTCACAAGCTTATTGTTGTTACAAAAGATATGCAGAGGCAGGTCATTACACGTGCTCACGAGGGGGGTCATTTCGCTACAAAGAAAGTAAAAGATTTGATTTATCAGGAATACTATATCCCAAATCTTGACAAGAAAATTCAAAAAGTCATCGACTGTTGCATCCCTTGTATCCTGAGCAATCGAAAGAAAGGTAAACAGGAAGGATTACTGCACCCTCTGGAGAAAGGAGACGTCCCTTTGCATACCTTCCATATCGACTTTTTGGGTCCATTAGACTCGACGCACAAAGACTACAAGCACATTCTAGCAGTCGTGGACTCCTTCACAAAGTTTTGCTGGCTGTACCCAACTAAATCGACTTCTGCGAACGACGTAATATCGAAGCTGCGTAACCAGAGCATGGTGTTTGGCAACCCTGCATTGATCATCTCGGATAGAGTATCTGCATTTACCTCACAGGACTTCTTAAAATACTGTGAAGACGAAAACATCAAACCCATCAAGACGACAACAGGACTTCCTCGGGTGAAAGTAGAAAGATTGAACGCCACAATAATATCAGTTCTCTCCAAGTTGAGCATCGACGATCCAACAAAGTGGTACAAGCATGTAGACAAAGTGCAGCAGGCAATAAACTCGGCATTTGCACGATCCATCGGAACTACACCGTTTGAGCTTTTGATAGGCGCTAAAATAAGAACTAAAGAAGACAAACATCTCCAGGAATTGATAAACAAAGAAGCGATAGCAGCATATTCCGACGAAAGAAGTGATTTAAGAGCAAAAGCAAAGTCTCAAATCTCGAAAGTACAAGACGAAAATAAAAAGACTTATAACCTCCGGCGCAAGCAAGCTAGCCAGTATGCTATGGACGATATTGTTGCCATTAAAAGAACTCAATTCGGAAGTGGACTCAAGTTGAAGCCAAAATACTTGGGCCCGTATAAAATTGTCAAATCCAAAGGCAATAATTCGTACGACGTTCAGAAGATCGGCAACTTCGATGGTCCTATAAACTCATCGACTTGTGCTGAGTATATGAAGCGCTGGTCTACACACGACGACGATGATGACGACGCTTTCGGGGCGAAAGCATAAGCAGGATGGCCGAATGTGGGGTGTGTTTGCCGCATGGTGCAAGCATACCAAAAGAATACCCTAGACGACAAGCAAACGAGTATGAACACGCTGAAGACGAATAAAGACGAACGACGAAGAGAGACGACGAGCTCGAATCCACAAAGAAGACAATAATGAGAGCGACCACGAGGATCGAGACTAGAGAGACGCGAGAAAGCCAGAGAGGGCAAAACTACGACGAGAGAGAGTTGAGTTGAGGCTAGCAACGTAGACGGTTGCACGACGACGAGCCAAGACGAAGATCGAGTTCTGTGTTTTTTCTAATTCCGTAAAACTTATATTTTGTAACTAATATAAAATAAAAACTATACTTAATAATTAAATTTAAATAAAACAAAACCCCACATAGATGCCAAATATTTGGGCACTCCAAAAACAAAACAAATATTTGGGCAAACAAAAAACACTCCAAAAACCTAAGCGCGAAAAGCATTGATATAATAATTGTCACAGAAACCCTCGCGCATTAGGGTTTCTGTGACAAGCATTATATCAATGCGCATCTACCTGCCAGGTTACCTTACCTATCTTGCCCACCACCCTAGTGGTAACAGTAAACAGTACTTTGAGTCATTTGACAGAGTCTGGCACCAGGGCTCCTGTACAAGCAAAGAGTCTGTTCACGCCTCAGCTGCTCTAAATTGTTACAAGTTTTCTGGAAGAACTCTCATTCCACGTCTCTGCTGATGAATACAGTCGTCGTCCAATTTGCGCTGGAGTCCCGCAAGGTAGAGTCCTTGGACCATCCTTTCTTCAGAAATGCTAATTGCCACCTGCTGCACAAAAAGCAAAAGTATCTTGGCCGCCACATATGCACTGCAAGAATATCTGAATGCATATCAGCAATGGGCTGTAAATTGGAATGTGCGGATTAATGCAGACAAGTGCGCCAACACAGGTAGCTGTGGTGTCGTCAGTCTTAATGGAGGCTTAATCAGCCACACTCGTATACTAATACAAATAACAAAAAATAGTTAATAAAATTAAATATTTGGAGGAGAACCGGATCTCGACGCCATGATCCTAATCAATGGGTAAAATCCAATTCATAGACATAAACCCAATTAAATCATCAAACGGGAACTTATTATTTAAGGCAGGCACAACAAACATACCAGATCATTTTGAATACCATTGCCTTACAATTAATTAACCAAAACAGAAGAAACTTATAGCAATTTACTGTCACAAGCTTTTGACTACGTAGAATTTAGACAAGTGAAATATTTAATTTAGAGAAAAGAGAAATAAAAGGGATTAAAATAGTCAATCGATATAAAAGAGGATTAATAAACAGCTTATAAATATATATTTGAAACATTAGATAGCGATGATAGAATTAAAGTAGAAGAAAAAATAAAATTAATAGCTCAGAATGGTATATAAATTATCAAAGTGAACCACATAAAATATACCATATCGAAGATATGGAAGTTATTAATAAGCAACGCGAATATGACGAAATTTCTAAAATGATTGAATTGTTGTTTTTTAATTTGGGACATTTTATAGGGTGTATTGAAGATGTAGAAATGGGAATGTAATTAGCAAAAAAAGATATCTTTAATCCAAAATTACTGAAATACGATTATATAACCCACATAAATTCTGAACAAATCCTAAACATAAAAACGTCAACTTGGTTTAGTTTTGATAGTAACGTAATTTTGATAATTTGTCATATACCTAGAGAAATAATAAAAATACCTGTATTTCAAATATTACTCTATCCGGACGATGATAATAGGATGTTACAAGAAAGCACTCAAAACAAATTCTATCTCCATAAAAACAAATTATATAACAATGACACAAAACAAATAATTACTAATACATGCATACTAGGCATTATTAACCATACAAATACTAACTGTAATTTTACAAATATACATCTCAACTCTCAACTTAACTGAGCCGAATATTCCAATGTCATGGAATTTGCCAAGAACTATTTTAAATCAAAATTGTTTAAAAAACGAAATTATAATTGATGGTAATAATATGATCAAATTATGCAATTGTTCTATCGCTGTCAATGAAATGTCTATAATTAATACTAATTCAAACTACACACAAAGAATTTACATTAGAAATAATATCACAAAATTGGAACCTATATCATACATACACGCTAAAGAAATATATTTCGAACAAAACAAAGAATTCCGAATTTACAAAATAATAGTAATAGGAAAACTTACCGCATTATTTTTAAGCATAATATTGTACCTAATTTATAAATTTAAGAAAACTCCCAAACGTATTACCATAAATTATAAAAAACCCAAAGGTCAAGAACCTAAAATGGAATTACACCACGTAATAATTATATGCTTTTGTCTAAGTGATGGGGGAGTAACGTATCAATCTTTTGTCACCAAATAAATTCGCTGATCTGACACTTTAGTCTCTCGTGCATTCCATAAACAGAAACACAAACCCAAGAAGCTTGGATCAAGAATAAAAAATACCACGACAAAATACCGTTATGTAAACAAACTTCTAATTCACAATCTGAATAAAGAAGTTTGAAACGGATGGAAAGACTAAACTTATTTTTTTTCTTGATTTAATGGAACTCAACATATTAATATATCTATGTTGGATGTTTAATTAATTTTGAAACAGTTTGAGCCCTAAATTATTAAATCAGGCACAAGAATTTTTTGCTCTTTTTGGAGATACCAAACAATGACAGAAAATATAAATATTCCTACAAATATATAAACCTGATACAGCGCGTATACCAATACAAATAAAATTTTAGTGATTAAGTACAAATAATTAATAATAATTATTTAACGTACACCAATACACCAATACACAGAAAGAATTAACTCATCAATTTTCTTACACCTTATTTTGCTATACTACCACTATTTTCTATAATAGCCCAAGGGCAAGTTTATAACCCCGCCACACAAGAATGGTTTTTGTTTTCTTTTAAATAGTATCTAATCATTTCGGAAACTATCGATAAAGAGGTGCGTTTTGTGGCGCTTCATCTTCGGTCAATGATTTGTGTCATTATAACCGGTGCCCAAATTTCTAATTTAATCAACTGGCCCCTTTTGGCATTACAATTGGCTTTCAATGTTGTTATCTAATTGGTACTCTATTTTCCTATATTTTGTACATCCGGAACTCTAATTAACAGATAAGATATAACTACTATTTTCTAGATAATACCTACCCTTTAGAATTTTCTTTATATCGATCTTTACAATGATACTTATTTTTCAATTTAAAAAAGATTTATTTACAAGATTGTTTTGTTAGAAAGCCCAAAGAAGTCTCTAGTGACTATATATCTTTTCATATTCACTTAAAATGTAATATTAAGGGAGAAGAACAAAATATTATATGTATTCAAGTAAAATATTTCTAACTTGATTGAGCGAATAGATACAGTATGTTACAAAATTGGGTAGCAATTCTCGAGATCCAGGAGTTCCAGCAAACAAAGTGCGGGCATTCCTAGATCGTCTCGGTACATTTATGATATACTATTATGGGGGCGAAAATGAAACTATATATTATAAATATGTGAATCGCTAAAAATAAATGAGTTTAATATTATGATTTAAGAGTAAATATATAAATATATAGTAAAGTATAAATATATTAATATTAGTGGTACTTTAAAAGTTGACATTACTGATACAATATTGGCGCACTTTTGGAAACAAGCCACATATTAGCCACATATTGGCTACACTTTAAATGATAGGAAACGAACGTTACCGGCCAACTCAGGTTATTACGAAGCTCAAGTCGCATTCTGTTTATTATCTCACACATACACCAGCCGCCCACACCCTCAACACAAGGTACGGAACCACGCACACTCACCAGTATGATGGAATACTGTTGCTTCTCCACCATGAGGTATTTTCGATATAAAAGCAGGGACTCCTAAAGGATTTGCGTTTGTTCACTTTGGTTAAGCGTCGGGAAAACGGTTGTTGCGTATTACCAAGCGTAGCCAATATAAAGCAGTTGCGTGGGTATAAAGAAAGTTACATGGGTTGTTCAAAAATTCAAAAATACCTACAACTATATTCAACATATTCATATTGGGTTTGACAAATTTATAATATTATATAATAGATATATATATGTATATATTAAAATAAAACATAATACGATTTTTCTAAAAATAAAAAGGATAAAAGTTTCCGATTCTTTAAGTAAAGCAAACATACCCGACGACTATATTGAAACTTGGTAAGTACTTAAATTGGAAAGCGTTTGTAATGCAAATATTAAAATAAGTGGAATTTAAATTTCTATTGGAAAATATTGGAAAAAAAAAGTTTTAATTATATATAATAGTGATGATTGGAATAAAACATCTTCCAATATAGAATATTTTATAGATAGTCATTATGCAATTTTGAAATTCAAACTGATTAATTTGGTTCGACGGACTCCTGATACATCTTAGGTCATCAGCTTTACTGAAAATAGTGAAGCTAAGTTATAAGTATATTAATAAAATGAATGATTTAAAGTTTTTTACTGTTGTGCAGAACGTATTCTCTTACATTTTTTTATGTAATCATCCTGACATAATAGATAACAAAGTTTCAGTCACCGCAAATTTTCAACAGGTTGTTTTAATGATCCAATTCGGTTATGTTGATCCCACACCCGATATGTAATCACATTTTATCCATTCAATGAATTTTTATTTTCATTCTTCGGTAACACTAGTTTAAAAAATTATATTTTGTATAAATTTAGCATGATAAAATACGAAAATCTTCTTAATTTAAAAAATTTTATTTTAATGTTTTATTATAAATTAACGGAAATAACGGATCAGAATAACGTCCCAGAACTCGAAATATCTTAGTCACTAAAACAAACAAATTTTTGTAGACTTTAATTTTAATGTGTTTTGGATTGAAATGTGATCAAAGAAAAAATTGTTAATGATACTTTTATAGTTCAACTTTTCTAGAAGTATGAGTCATCGGACTTAAAGAACTTTAATGTAAACTAGCGTAATTTGCAGAGCTCTCAAATAACCGTCAATCGAATTTTAAAACGAAGTCTGCACATTGACAAACAGAAATACTGAATAACATCTCGGGGAGACAAATTTACCAGGGTCCCAAACCAGTTACGACCGAGTATAGTCAAAAGTGCATTGAGAATCAATCGATTCTCTAGCTGTTAAACATAGAATTATAATAGGACGTGGTTTTTTTTCGCTGTCTCTTGCCGTCGAGACTTAAGTGACTTGAAGTCCTTCTTTGTAGCACAATTTCTGTGTTCGGAACACTTGTGTGTGTTTTTTTTTTTCCGCAATTTTAAATTTGTCTAAATCATTTATCGATTTTGAGAAAAAAATTTAGTCAGTACTTGCATTCTAAGTCTCTATAACTTACAAAAAATGCATAAATTCATAAATTCATAAATTCTGGCGGCCGGACGCTATTTATTATACAAATATAAATATATATATTATAATATTAATAGTCAAATATATAATAATAATTATAATAATTATATAATCATTTTTTATTATTGAATCTATTTTATTTTTTTTTTAGATTATAATTTAATAATGTAAACTTTTTATTAAGATCTCTTTAAAAGGTTTCGATTTTGTACAAGGGTATTATAATTTAAAACTAACCGATAATGAATGTAATATGCAGAAGGAAAATTCTCCGATCACATAAAGTATATATGTTCTAGATCAGCGTCACCAGCCGAGTCGATTTACCCATATCAGTATGTCCGTCTGTTCTGTCTGTTCGTCTGTCGTTCCATGTGAAACAACAGATCTCAGAAACTATAAGAGCTAGAGCTACCAAATTGGTTGACAACATTCCTATGTATGTATAAATTTGACCATGCCCACTATCTCCCTCGAAAGTCAGAGAAACGTATAACTAAATTACAGTCGTAATACAAACCGATGATAAATACTATTACACACAAAAATTCTAAATTTCAGTCGGATGATGAAGAGTAAGTAGTTTGAAAAAATTAAGCATAAAGATGGAATGTGACAAGGCTTACGTATAGTGTTGACGAAATTATATACATAACTGTTTTGGGCCCTGCGAGAACTGAACCCAGCAAGTCAAATAGTTTCTATAACACGGTACTGTTAGAACCGGAATGTACCAAACAGGTACCGGTACCAAACATATTAAATTCAGATATTCAGCCGTTTGAAGCGAAGCAAGCCCATCAGGTTTAGGCCCAGCTTCTAAAGATGCATTTTGCAATTCTACATTCTGGTCTAAATTTAACATATTTCCTGTGTATATGGTATATTAATCAAGTGGTGAAAAAAATTGTTTCAAAAAAGAATGATAAAAATGAAAAAATCGTTAGTCACGACTTTATGCTTATCGACTTTGTGACTTTGTGCCCCACCTAAATTGATTGTCCACTGGCGGAAAAATATGGCTACCAGACCAATGATTTGCGTTAGATTCTTCATATTGCTTCGCCTTAATTAGTAAAATCAAGTGTAGCTCTTGTCTCTCTCTCTCTCCAGTCGAGCGGCTTCTAGAGGATACATCTGAATCTTAATTGTTACTTTTCTTAGTCATTTTTTTAGTCATTTTTATTCAATATTTAAAAAATATTGCGTATTCGACAGGCATCTTTATTTTCCATAGAAGTCCTAATATCGATAATCCCATTGAAAGTAGGATTATATGAATATTTGGGTAGCTCCAGTGGTGCTAACCCTAACCAAACAGACTCTTCCCGATTCAGATGTAAGGCAGAGATCAGGCAAGCGAATGTGGGACCATGTAATAAAAATGGAACGACCACATGCTGTTAGCTTCACTCAAAAAATTCGCCATCGTTATATTCCTCGAAAGATAACTAGGTTTCTGTGAACACCTTAAGGCAAACCAAAGAACACAAAGGAACACAATTTAGGGTTCAGCTTACTTTGTACATCTTGCTTTCCGATGGGAAAGAAAGAGGGATTTGATTAGCTTGGATCGAACAAACTGAAAGTCTTAGATAGCGCTATAGTTTGGTCTGACTTGGGAAGACTAATTCCCATATGCCGGTTTTCTTTTTCTTACCTTCGTACTCCTTAACAATTTCATACTCTGGCAAGAGGTTACCAGAGCATATTGCATTAAAGAGCATATTCAAGATATAACATTTTCCGCCGTTACCTTTGATTGTTCAGCTTTAATTTCCTTTATATATAGAAAACTACATCGTCAGATGTTTGATCAGGGACAATCCCCAAAATAATATCTTAGGAGTTTTCAGTAGTGGGTGCTGTGGAGTCAGCGTTTGTGACCCAACACCGGACACAACGTACAACACTGGATGCATAAGCTCCCCTCTACACATTCGGATACCAAATCTTTCTTAGAACCCAATACTTAGAAATAATTCGAATACTTAGAATCATAGAAATCACTTCTTAGAATGAGGGCGGTTCTGTAGTCGAGAACATGAAGTTCTTGCGCTTAGCTAAAGCAAAGCTTCTAATAACTTAAAGCCATTAAATTCGGAGTCCAGCGCAGAGAGCCAATCATTAATTTTACGACAACTAATTAATATTTCCTAAAAACCACTTTAGCTTTGCTGCATAAATGACAGTCTTTTTTGAGAGAGAGACTGCTATTACTTGCAGAGACAGAGGGAGAGAGAGTTAGTGACGTTAAAACATTACAAGACTATGAAAGCAATCTTATTTTTTTGCTGGACCAGTGACTGCATATCTGCATTACATCCTTATAAACATGGTACTCCACTTCAAAAAACATTTTTATTGTAATCCCATATATGCAACAGTATATGGGACGGTAAGGCATAACGAAGCGTTCTCGGCTAATAGTCTACTTTGTCGAATCGCAGTAGGAACTTTTGAAGGTATGCCAGCAGAAAAGGTGACTAAGTAAAGTGAAAAATGTAATCTATGTTGTCGGACGAATTCTATTGAGTTCCGGCTGAGAAAATACGAGTTAGAAATTACAAGCCGTATTTCGGTTTGTCTGATTTAAATAACAGATCTAACAAACTATTAGAGCTAGAGCTGCCAAATTTGGTGATAACATTCTCATCTGTTGCATGCAGATTAAGTTATTATTTTTTTAAAGTTGTTAAAAAGATTTGTAATAAATATATTTTGTGCGGACTTACCCCTTAAGGAAGTTACGAAAATAAAATAAAGAGTTATTACACAGTAAAGTTCTTATATCTCGTGCATCTCACACTCGAGTCTCAAATCTTGGCTTCGGTCTTGGACGATCAAAAATGAACCTTTATATGTTACTTTATTTAATTTCTTTATTATTTTAGCACTTTTATTTTAAAAGTAGATCGGAGGAATCGTTTCGTTGTTCAACAAGGTGAAGAATATGCACAATTGTTGGTACTGAAATAACCACTTGAATACACAATAAGAACTAGTGTCCGAAGTATATACACACTTATATATAAGATGCAAGTATGCCCGAAATACTCTAGCATAGCATAGATAACCCCTATTCGGGATTATACACAAGGAATCTGTAACTAGTACATAAGTGAATTAGTGCGATAAGGTGGAAAAAAATAATCGGTACGAGCTGCCCCTAACACAAGCGATGTACGCTGCTAACATCCGTTTAATTTTAGTAAGAAGTTTGCAAACCAGTTAAGCAGTCATTTCCGACCTTATAAAGCATATATAGTTCTGATCAGCTTCAATAGCCGAAATTATTTAGCCATGTCTTTTTGTCCGTCTGTCTCTTTCCCCGTAGACTAGTGTCTCAGTTTTGAACACTATATAGATGAAAGTTTCTAAATGGTCTCCTTCTTACAGCAGTTAGTATAGGTTGTAACGGGTCGGATCGGGCGACTTTATCGTATAGCTGTCATAGGAACCATCGGAAAATTACGGTTTTAGCTTTATAAATATCGAATGACTATTAAGTTGAGATAGAAACAACAACAAAATGTTCAGAAAATACTTTAAAAATATACGTATAAGCACTTACCTGGTATAGTTATTTTTAACGATTTGGATATCATTCTTTAAATTTTATTAATATCGAACGACGGAACGTTTGACAATCTAAGAAAATCGGTAGAATCTTTGTGATATATGTATCAATAATTTATACACCACGAGTAAAGATTTGGTTAATTTAATAGAAATCGGTCGACTACGTCTTATAGCTGCCCGAGTAACGGTTTTTTTCAATTGTAACTTCAAGGGTATACAAACTTCAGCTTCCCGAAGCTAGCTTAATTTCCAATTTTATTCTGAATTTAGTGAAGTGAATTTAATAAAAAAAAGTATCACATCCGCAAAATGCGCCAAAAGTTTGTTTATGCATATGAGAACCGATCTTAAAGACTATAAAATGTAGCTCTCAATTTAGTGATAAGGTAAGAGAGGCCGCTACTTCCGCCTTGCCCTCTTCACCATCACGTCGGCGGAATCAGCTTTCATTTATACCTGCGGCGAAGTTAATGTAGATATTCATGTCGAAATCGACGGCTTTTCTTATCTTATCTCTTGCCCATGGATTGAAATGGACAGACTTTTATTTTGGCTTTCAGTGATGGCTACGCTGATGATACTGCCATCCATGATAGAGCGAATTGCGTGTATGCCACCATAGATCTACAACTCCTTCTGAAGAAAAGCGCGATCCTGATTTTCACGATATACTCGCCAAGTCAAGAATTACACCTTCCTAGGAGTCACCCTCTACAGGAAATAGACCTTTTCGTCTCACCTGATCCGAATTCGCGCGAAAGTGGATGATAAAGCCCGCCTCGGCACCCGCGCACTGTTTAGGACTTAGTGGCCACTTGGAAAGAGTTCGGTAATGGATAAGCTTTTGACTGCGGGCCACCTGTCCCTGGCCAAAGTTTGGAACTGGAGTGGCAACTTGCTACTGGCCAATGTGCATGATATGGTGGCTGGACTAGTTCTCCATCCACTGTTAAACTATGTTAGCTTTAGCTACCTTTCCCAAGAATGCACTTTGGCGCATTGACTACGTTAAGGCTAATTAACTGTCCAGGGAATATCCACTAGATGCCTGAACTACTGGATTATGGTTATAATTGCATATTTCTCTACTTTTAAAAACGAACACGAATTTTTCAAAGTACTCACCCTGATGCCTTTTACTGCGGAGCATATATCTGATCGCGAACACGATAGATAAACAAGAGAAAGTGGATGCGGAAGCTGCCCTCTGTTAAACCTAATCGTTTCACTTGATCTTACCAATATCTCACAGCCCATTGCTAACTTGGTGTGGGCTCACTGTCCTAGTGCTACTCCAGCAGCTCACTCTTTAAGATTGATATGGTCGCTTTCTTTGCCAACAATCTAGATTACCGAAAATACCCATGTATTTAAGGAAAAGGCAAATACATTTGCAGTCCATCTAGAAAACGTCTTTAATCCGCATTCAGCTAAAAAATTAATTTATGCTCCCAATAATTAAAAGTCCGGAGGCTACCCCGCCCATCATATTCCAACAGGAGAAGTTATGGAAGTGAAAAGGATTCGAAAAAGAGAGGGGCTATATATGACCAAGACAGTTGCAGAGTACATGAAACCATTCGAGTCGAATCAAACGTCAGGAAGGCCGAATGTGGGATCTGGAGGTGGTAGTGGTAGTGGCCAGAGCCACCAGAAGTGGTCTCAAATACTAGTCTCTGTCTCTCCCTACTAAAATATACTGAACGGGGTATTCGATTGCAGCGTGAGGACAACAAGGCGGTCAATCTCTCGCTAGAAGTCGCTAACTTAGTTTTTGTTAATTTTAAGCACACTAACTTAGTTTTTGTTAATTTTAAGCAACTACCGTCGAATGAATAAACAATATCCAACTATAATAAAAGCCGGTGTTACAACATTAATGAAAAGAGGACAATGCATTTTTGAGGGCTCAACCGGGATATTGCCCCCATTCGACAACGTTGAACTTAAATCGCATATTTCCCACAATCGAAATATGATTAACAATTATCTAGGGCAGTGCGGTGGATGTTACAGTCCAGGTCAAATAAGAACATTCGCAAATTAAAAACTGGTCAAGAGTTTTTAAAAAAGACAAAGGCGAATCGAACGGAGGAGTGAAAGTGATAGAAACCAATACAGACACGTGCATAAAACGAGAGAGGCATACAGAAACAGCGAGTGGCGACGACGAATGCAAAACGAGCATTAGTAAAGGAGCAGTGGATGAGGCTGGAGAAAACAAGAAGTAAAAGAAGCAGCGGATGAGGCTGGAGAAAAGAAGAAGTAAAAGAAGAAGCGGATCAAGCTATAGACAAGCAGAAGTTAAAGAAGCAACGGAGCAAACTACAGCAGGCAGGCAAGCCCAATCAAGATATTGGATATTGGTGACGTTAGCGGCGCGTGCGGGTAAAATCGTGTTGGCCAGGACTGGAACACGAGGTTTGGGATGCAGACAAAGACAACCAAGTTATTCCAATTGGAGGCGTAGTTGTGAGCAGACTGTGAAGTTGCAAGGAGAAATCGTACAAAAATAATCTTGTTGGCTAGAGCTGACACGAAGTTTTGGAAGCAGAGGAAAACGACGAGGTGGTTCCAATGGAGTTTTGAGACTCGCCAAGGAACGAGAGGATGAGCTGTCGACACGAGAAGAAGCGAGACAGAGAGAGAAGCAACCCGAGGAAGCGTTGCCACAGGTTTTGAATATAACAGTTTGTATGGATTTCAAGAGTAGGACTGTTATTGTATTTGCATTTTGATCAAAGTTATAACAGTTAAGAAAATTTCTGATATTGTATTAACTATAATTTACAGCAGGTTACATTTGTAAAATGGAGAGAGACGAGATTTTGACATTGCGAGTGGAAGTATTGCGAAGGAAGCTGTCAGAGCTGCAATTGAATACGACCGGATTGAAAGCGGAGTTACAAAAACGATTACTATCCCATTACGGTTTGATCAACGAGGGTGAGTCAGAGACTGAGGATGAGCCAGCAGACTTTAGGTCAACATCATCAACCCAGAATAACAGAGAAGCGCATCAACGCCTGGTAGCGCAGGAACAATCTAGGTCGTGGTTCACCTTTAAAAGATGTCGATGGTCGTGTTTCTCAGTTTGCAGGCACAAGTGCGAAAAATATACATTTTATATATATATATACATAAAAGAGTTGGAAGAAGTTGCAGCTACTGTAGACTGGAACCAGTTACAGTTGTTTGTCTATGCAAAACAGTTACTGTGCTGGAAAAATGTTTGTTCGCAGCCAAAGAGACATAAAGGATGGGGAAAGTTTTAAGTCGGCCTTGATTCAGGAGTTTGGAGTTCAGGTATCTACAGCAGAGATACATCGCAGACTAGGAAAGCATCATCAACGATCGACGAGCAAGCGAATACTTACAGTAATTTCTATATGCTTTGATGCAGATAGCTAAAGCAATTCAATTGGAGGAAGAAAGTCTCATCGAGTATTTCGTAGAAGGTATACCAGATGCAAGATCAAATTAAGGTTCATCTAAGTCACTAAATAAGTATACTTTCCAGGGCAGTAAGGCTACGAATGAGGTAACCAAGGAAAAGATAGTAGATTCGGTTCGGAAATGTTTCAGGTGGTGATCCTTCACATATGAAGAGAGATTGTCCCGTGAGAGAGAAATGTTTCAAATGTAATCAACCAGGACATAGAGTAGCGCAATGGCTCAATTCAAAGCGGAGGAATCAACAAATGTGGTTCAAGCTGAGAAAGTCGCTAGAAACGAGCTTGTGCATCATCTACACGTGGTCTTCAGCTGACATCAGTTTTTTGCTCGAGTGTCGAATTCAAGAGACTGATTGATACAGGAGCAGAGCTTTGTTTGATGCGTAGGCAAGTCTTTTTGAAACTAGGCGTAGTCGTTGGAAGTCTAATGGGACGGCAAAGAGTGTTGACAGGGATTGAAGAAACTCAGGTGCTGACGTCTGGCAGTTTTAGAGCAGCAGTCAATATAGACAGTATTGAAATGTCGATCGAATTTCACGTTATTCCAGAAGAGGATATGAAGTTTGATACCATCTTAGGCACAACAATTTTGGAAAATGTCAACATGATGGTCAAAAAAAAAAAGAAAGAAACTGTATTTTCGAAAAGCCAAGGTGTTCGGTTCTGAATAAAAAGCAGATGATATACAGGTAGGTCAAAGTTTGTGTATGCAGCATATGGACGAGTTTGAGAGCCTGTGCATGTTAATCACAGAAGGTTGAAAGTCAGGATTTGGGCTGGAATTGAATCATTTAAGTGAGGGTGTCGCTTCACAAGTGGAGTCTGGTTGGGAACTATAAACAGAAAATAAACTTAAGTTCGCTAGTGGAGATGAAGATTTTATTGACAGATGAGTATATCCCGTATATCAACATCTAAGACGTATAGCATGTTACGATCAGAAAGTAAACGATGAGGTGCTGGAATGGCTTCAGGAAGGAATAATCAAACCTAGTACGTCAGAGTTTGCTTCGCCAATCGTGTTAGTGGATAAAAAGAACGGGAAAAAGCGTGTGTGCTGTGATTATCGGAAACTGAATGACAAAAATTGTCAGGGATAACTTTCCAACTGCACACATGGATTGTGTTATTGAAAAACTGCAAGGTGGAGAGATTTTCACCACACTGGACTTGACAAATGGATTTTTTCATATTCCTGTGTCACCAGAATCTCAAAAGTACACTTCGTTTGTAACAATGAGCGGTCAGTACGAGTTTAAGTTTGTACCCTTTGGCATCACGAATTCTCCAGCAGTATTTACCAGATATATCATGGCAGTATTGAGCGATTTGATAAAAAATGAGGATGCAGTAGTATACATGGATGATATCATTGCTAGCAAGAGTGTGAGAGAAGGTGTGCTGAAGTTAAAACGTGTTCAGAAGGTGGCAGAAGAGAAACCTTTCGCAAGTGTCAGATTTTGAAGAAGAAAGTGAATTTTCTAGGATATGTACTGGAAAAGGGGACCAATAAACCAGGTGACTAGAAAATAAGATAAGAACGAAATCTTTAAAGATTAAAAGGAAGTTTGCAGTGAATGATCTAGTTGCTATAAAACACACGCAGTATGGTATAGGTTTTAAGTTGAAAGGAAAGTTTCTAGGCCCATATAAAGTAGTTAAAATAAATGATCATGGGCGCTATGAAGTTGAAAGGATTCGAAAAGGAGAAGGGCCATATATGACCAAGACAGTAGCAGAGTACATGAAACCATTCGGGACGAATCAAACGTCAGGAAGGCCGAATGTGGGATCTGGAGGTGGTATTGGAGTAGCCAGAGCCACCAGAAGTGATCTCAAATACTAGTCTCTGTCTCTCCCTACTAAAATATACTGAACGGGGTATTTGATTGCAGCGTGAGGACAACAAGGCGGTCACTCTCTCGCTAGAAGTCGCTGCCGAAATCTCGTGGAACGCACACCACACTAACTTAGTTTTTGTTAATTTTAAGCAACTTCCGTCGAATGAATAAACAATATCTAAATATAATTAAAGCCGGTGTTACAACTTTAATGAAAAGAAGACGCTGCAGTTATAATATATATAAATATACACATATGTCTAAAGAGAAAAAGAAAATGATCATAGAATTTCCGAGCTACTATATCTTCTCACCATAATATTCAACAGTATGATGGGAATACTATTCTCAACAATGAAGGAAGACTGCAATTACAGTGATCAATAGAGCCGGAAAGGACTAGTCCCAGCTGTCATCATATAAATCTCCACTAAGTCTTTGATATTTGAATTGCTGCTTCTGAGTCGTATCAAGCAACACCTACAAGCCCACAGTGGCATCCCTACATTGGTTTTTGCGACACGGCATCATTAAACAAGTAAACCGGATAACTGATGTAACAAATTGCCCTAAGACAAATAGCAGGCATATAATATACAATTGTTTCTGATCCCGCCAAGATCTTCTTCAATATTAATTTTGCTTTATATTGCCTCCATCGTGCGAACCAAATTATTGCGGTATGTCGGTAAATTCCGACTTAGATTAACGCCCCCAAACAACTTGGTCGCATTAATGTTGGTAGGCTAGAGAGTGTGTTTTTTATTTTTTTTTTTATTTCCGTCGACAAATTTACAATTCAATGAAGGCGTCTTAGATCCGCATCTATTTCTGTTCTGCAGTCTTGGTGCCAAATTATCGTGGTCGAAACATACATGCAAGTGCAAGTGGATTGTGGTCCAACTGCCCATTGCATTTTCTTTTGTAAGATAGATCCAACATTTTTCATTACATTTTTATTTGACATCAAACTTTTTTTCCTATTTATTCATTTATTTTATCGCCTATTAATTCCCAAGTTTATTAACCGATTTTACTAAAATTTTCACAAAACGTCTGAACAGCCATTTAATTTGTTTAATCTATTTACTTTAAACTTAAAACCACAACTACAGATTACTTAACGTTTTTGTGATATTTGACAACATAATAACAACAACAACAAGCAGCAGTTTAAAATGTTGTCATCGAACTTGGTCCTAGTTCTTATAGTCTCTAAGATCTGTTGTGTCATACGGACGGCAGAGGGACAGGAAATGGCTAAATCGATTCGCCTGGCTGCGCTGATCAAGAATATTTATACTCCATGGGGTCGGAAAAACCTCCTTTAACCTGTGACATACATACAGTACTTACTTGCCGTGGACTTGTGCAGGTCCGGTGTAAAGGAAGAGAGAGCGTACAGTAAACATAAAGCATATAATTGAGTTTTGAATTTTAGGCCCCTAATTACGGGCCTGATAAATTATCTGCATTTGTAATGTCACTTTATTTGTTAGGTGAGGTTTAGAGTTAGATAAACGTTCAAAAGTGTATGTTACATGATATATGTTATATATGATATATATGATATATAAATATCATAGAAGAGGTATAAAAGTGGTTCACATAAATGCACAGAGCCTACTCAAGAAAATTTACTGAGTTCAGGTTACTTTTGGTCAGTTAAATGTTTATGTGATTTGTGTATCTGAGAGCTAAGTAAGTACGATTAAGTACGATTTGTCTGATGATTTTGATGATTATGTCACTCTAGTGGTGGAGCCATTTATGTTAAAAATTAACTAAATTGTAGGGTCAAATGTAAGCAAGCAAGAGAAATGTAATTGAGCGCTAATTGGTTGTATAATAATAGACTTTGAGCACCTAATGGAGACCACAACCGAGTTATCTGTTGCATAAAAGGATAATATCCTTGCAGCAGATTTTACATTTCTCCCTACCAGTATATTCCAAGCCTGATTTAATTTTTTTAAACTGTGTATAATCTTATACGAAAATGATTAACTTATAATTATAGATATTATAAGAACATTAATTATATGGAGCATCAGTGTGAATATAGTGCTTGTAACTGATATCCAATACATCAATGTCCTAGCGTCGAGACAAAATTAAATGACAACCATGCTTAATCATAAATCAAACTTGACGGAAAATAAAGAATTTAGAAATTGGGATGAATAGGAGTAGCGATGATCACAATGTCGATATTGAAGAGCTGTGTTATTCCTTCTCTCATTTTTCACCAGTTTCTCACCAGTTATACCAGCATATTTTACAGTGATAATTAAAATTATATTAAATTAAAATTTCAGTGATAATAGTTTTAGCTTCGCGTGTTTTGATTAATGTGATATTTTAGAGTGTAATCTTAAAATTAAATCAAATGCGGAGGGTTTGTACAATGTACTCCTTCAACATTTTACTCATATTTACAATACTTCAATAACTAAAACAGACTAGGCTTATTTCTTTCCTACCTTGAAATTTACATGTCACTACCTATTCAGAAATTTTATGCAGAAATTCTCTGGGTATAGAAAGAAGAGAAATTGCGAATAGGGTTGAAGACATTCGTGATCATCGAAATCATCCATATTATAAGTACAAAGCTAGGAAACTATTCATGTACTGTACTATTCATGTACATGAATTCTATCTTATTGGTTGGCACCAGACAGTTATCTTAGGTACTCGAATTTTAAGCTTACGAGCACATAGATAAGTCCTGGGCCATTGTCATTTTCCACGTATATGAATAATTTACCTAGTCTTCTGTTTGATTGTGAAGTTTATTTCTATGCAGATGATGTGTAAATACATGTTATCAGTCCTATTAAGGAATTGAGTGTTTGGTTTAGTTATAGTAATAAAATGCTTTATGAAGATGACAAGTGGACTAGAAGTAAGTGCTTGAGTATTATCCCAAAAATATCTGCATTCTCAGGCAGAAGGGAGAAGTATACCTATTCTAGACATGTCCGTCTGTTCGATCGTGTGAAGATCAAGTTAGATTCAAAATTTGGCCGCGCCCTCGAAATCCAAGAAAACCGTATAGCTATATTTGACTTCAAGAAAATGGATTTGAAATAAATACATTTGCGCGGTCGTGCTCTAAAATGTTGAGTAAAGCCGAAAGATAAAGAGTTATTAAACATAGGATATATTTTCTGCGCATGCTGAACTTCTCCAACTTCGTCATTTATTAACATTTCTTCTGCGTTCTTTTTGTTTTATCTCTTCCATTTTTAAGGAACCTTCATACAAGCCAAAATGAAGACGACGAGAGCCGAACAAGACAGTTTAGATTTTGTTGTGCAGCTTTGTAAATATTTCCACACATTTCGATTTCATAGAATTTATTTGTAGGCAGTTATTCATCACATTGTGAAAAATTTGAGTTCACTGTTACTGACATCAATACATTGACTAAGACCACTGTCCATATATGGTCCACTGCATATCGTCTGCCCACACTTGAACATCACAGTTAGACAGGAAGATCTATAATATATATCGAAAACAGTAATTTCCAAAGCACCGTTCCTTAGGGTAGTAGTTTGGCTGATTTTCATCATTTGGTTTTAGCTCGTCAGTAAGTTTCGTCTGAAGAAACACTTCAGGTAGGGATATCATAAATGTCTGATTTAATTTGTTATTATCCTCAGTACGCTGTTTTCCAACTCCAATGCTTTTTACATTTTTTATGAATTGGTTCATATACTCTACGTTATTAAATTTTTGTTAAGGAATTCTGACCAACATGACTTATTTTCTTCGCCTCTAATAGTAATGTATTATGTTGGACAGCGTTTCCACTTTCTATAGGCAGTATCCCATGCAGCAATTGTATGTTTTATGCATTTTTAATCCGTTGGTTTTGCTTCTCGTTGACAATTTTTTTTTATATATGGTATTAAACAATTCTAATTGTGAGTCACCATCAGGAATTAGGTACATTGCACTCTAAATGCAGGAGTTGCAATCTAAGTCAAAAAGAGTATGGCTAAGGCTAATCAAATCACTGTAAGTTATGGTGTATCTTCAGTGCACATATTTGTGTAATACGCCATAGAGAAAAGATCATGTCTCAAAAAACTGGATATATTTCCTGGTCATATAATAAAATTTTACTCGGGTCGAAAAGCGTTTTTATTTAAATTTGTATATTAAAACAGTCAGCATGGCTAAAACATCTCAGTAGCCAGTAGAACGACAACCAATTAACCAATTAAAATAGTTAGAAAATGTTTTTCTTTTATCTCAAGCAATTAGTTGATTTCTTATATTAAACATTATATAAATTTGCTAAGAAAGTTGGACCAATGTATGGTTGTTTAAGTTTTGGGTATATTCACTTAGTGACATTAAATATATAAGTTATTATTTAGCGAAATTTTGAAGCGCTAATTTCAAAAACACACAAAAAAAGGTACAGATTCTTATTAAAATTAGATATTATTAAAACTAAGATTACCTAAGAATAAATAATACAAGTAGCTGAGTTAACTAAATAAATGATTAGGTACTGTTCCTCCAGTTGGAATTGATGTTAGTTAGGACCTTCATGCAATCAGTTTCTTACCTTTCTTGCCTTAAAAATTCAAAAGTTCGAGTTCGTCAACTGTTCGCTTAGGTAGACGGCTCTTGGTTTTATTCACTGAGTGTATTGCACACTAAAAGGCGGGGGTCAGATGCTATTCTGTCTGCTGCTCACGCCCACCACGCCCAGATTTCCGAAACCTCTCCCTCCAAACGCTGAACATTCTGAAAAAAAAAATCGACATGTCAGTAATATATTCCGTGATGCGACCTTCCAGTTAGATTTAAAATAGCCAGCAGGTCGCTGCGATCGTATATGTGTCGCAGAGTGTGAATGGCAGGCAAATCCTCATTAGTCCTCATAAAGTTTTATCGTTTTGATATAACAGGGAGTTTTCCACCTTTTTCCGTTTGACTGGATTGAGAAACAGATAAAGAATTGTTCTGATGTACCACACTGGGCATCTGAAAACATCCGGATTGATAAGCATCCAAGGCAGTTTGTTTACGTATTTTAATAGTCGTAATACTTCCTGGTGTTCGAAAAAATTGAAACTCGATGTGTAGCACGACTATACAACATTACGGTACATAAAACATTTTGTGACTAGTGCATTTAGTTTGTGTTATAATATAGCTTTTTTAGTTTGTGTTATAATATAGCTTTAGCGTTAGGAAGACAATATACCAATAATAAATAACCAATCACTTAAAGAGCTATCGCAGATGTAAAGCTCCAATAATAAATTTTGTATATTTTTTCAAAATTCGCAAACAATTTATTGTGACAATGTCCTAATAACATATGATTGTTTAAGAGTAAATTATATATAGAAGGTAGGATATAATTGCTGTCATTTATTAAACTGATGAAAATTATTGGTCTTGCTTTACAAATCTTTAAGTGCATTGTTTTTGATCCTTTCTCCTGGACTAATCTCTCTATTACTCTTCTTCGCTTGATCGCTTGATCGCTGCGTTGGAAGAGTTTACTGCTGTTGTCGATTCGCTTACTCAGCTATCTTCGAATAGTTATACATCTCTCTACTTTTGTGCTCTCTTAAATTGGAACTTCGCATACACACAATGAACAAAATTATCTTGGAAAAAGAATTGAATTGACCTGGTCATATGATTGGCCTGCTGCGAAATAGACGGTGAAATGCGCACGTTTTTTAAGCAACTTGTACTTCGTTTCGCGAGGCTTGAAAAAAATGACGCGCCTTTGACGACCAATTTCTTAATATTGAGTCCCAGTTCTGTGCCCTTAAACGTCTCAGAGAATCTCAAAGATGCATAGTTTTCAACAAAAAACCAAATGCAAGTAAATTTGTGTACTCCTGCTCCACATTTGTCCGCGAATCTGTTAGCATTGTATATTGCTTGATGTACGTTAAAAACTGAATCTTTATTTAGAGCTCACTCCTTTTTATAGCGGACTCAGTTATAGTTATCTATGGGTTCATCTACGCTAGCGAGTTTATTTTATGCATACTTACATTTCTGAGTTTATAAACAGCTCCGAATACATCACGATTGCTTGTGACGTCATTAAATTGTATATTTTATTTCAGCTCTATTTGCTGATCCAGGTTGCTGGAAGTTCGGTGGAAATTTTGCATTTTCTAGCAAATTTTCGTTTTATCTGTGGTGACTTTAACAATTGTGGGTTAACTCGGCCATGGTTAAGACCGATTAATAAATTCAATATGCTCCTCTTTGTTCCACTCCTTATTATTTCTTCTATACATGCATCCCCATCAGTACCATCCGGGGTCGTTGAAGAATCCCAGCATTGCTACAACTTTGAGCATTTCTATATCCAGTGTCCAGTTGGTGGACACGCTCTGAACTGGTTTAGAGCCGGACACACTAGAGCATTTGCTCCGGTGTCTCCTGTTCCGTTTCTGCTGTGCTACTCCTGCAGATATTCTTGTGAGGCGTTCTCATATGCATTGCGAGCATTATGTGCCTTGTCCGATGTGGTTGTTGATTTTTGTCGAGCCCTTTCGGGCCAGCTCGTCTGCTTTCTTGCTACTGTCATTGTGTCCTGGCACCCAGGTTATTTGTACATCTTCTTTCTCCTTTTTTTATGATGAAGGAGTATAGGCTTATATGCCAAAACCCTTCGCCTATAATACTTTCCTTCTTCCGGATTGGGTATGAAGGCGACTTTGGCTTCTCTTCATAGAAGAGGAATGTTCGTTAACTTGATGCATGTCCCATATATGGCCCGTAGCCATCTACTTATCCTGTCTTTTGTTGTCCACAACACTTTCGGAATTATCCCGTACGGGTCCGAGCTGTCGAAGAGTCAATCGCTCATTGAATGTGTTCAGTTGTACTATCAATCTCAAATAAGTTTCCCTGGTCTCAGAAATATTTTATATTTTCTAACTATTTAAGAGCTTTGACAAACTTCACTGTACTGAATGCGTAGTGTTTCAAAAATAAGTTGACAGGGTTCAGATCTCACAGGACCCAAAACAGTTTTATAATTTCGTTAATACTATAGCTAGGCCTATTACACGCCTTCCTAGCCTTCTTTTGAAAATACCATTTTTTTCATATTACTTTACTCCTAAATAACTCATAAATCACGCCCAAATCGATAGTAATTTTCAGACCTGGCTGTGTGCTTTCCTTGGGCTCCGAGGCCCACATATCTGGAAATTTCTTTTGTTATTCCTGTCTACAAAAAAGGTAACAAAGCGGATGCTAGTAACTATAAAGGAAGCTCAGAATGTTTTTCGATGGCTGACAACACCATAAAAAAAATTCTGAAAATGTAATTACTCCATATTTGCAGCACTTTTGTATATCAGTAATTTCTTCTTGCCAACATGGAGCTCACTTCTTTCATTCTTCATAAGTTCTGACTAACTCTAGATTACTAATGTACCCTAATGACTTTAAACTTTGCGTGTATTATAGCAATGGCTCTCGCCTGTCGGATTTTCAAATATATCTTAATAACTTATTAACGTTATACGGCTATAATTGCATGCTGATAGACATTCTCTCGTGTCGAACCCAAGGTCGCAACTTATATGCTGATCTGCTGCTCCTTGAAAAGAATATCTCTAGTTTACGATTTAGGTGCCCGCCCAGGTCCTAAAATTGAGATTATTTATTATATGAAATGGGATGGCAATCCTAAAGTTTCCCTCTGGTTCTATTAGACTTTCCATAATTAACTTACCGTCCTTAACCAACCATAGAACAATGTTAGGCATAGCTTTCATCTATAACCTAATTCGTGGTGATGTGGAGAGAAGCTTAAGTTTCACTTATTCAGTACAAATACTTGATCCTATGTACCTTTCCTATATAAAAACTTAAATTTAATATATTTGTGAAGTATGAAGAGAAATAATATGTTTAAACGCCACTCCTCCATTTCCTCGTATTCCTTTACCTATATATCCATCTGTCGTGCCTGTTAACACTTAATCCTAACAACCACTTGCTTGGTATATTAAGGCCATTGGAGTGTACTGCACGTCTCGAAATGATTATGATGTCACTCTACTGCGTATGTGACTGCTTCCCTCGTCCTTCTGCCGCCTTGACTGATATTGTTGCTGTACATTCTGGTTTGTTGATCGGAGTACGGCTTGCTTGCATTTCGATATGAAATTGCTCTAGCGATTTACAATAGCTCATTTAAAACACTTCCCTGTATACTTCCCGTTTGCATGCCCTTTTCTATGCTTTCTTGCATGGAACCCATTCCTTAGTCGCATAGTGTTAAATGTTTTCCGTGCTCTCTTCCTGAGATCACATAGTTCCTTGGTCCACCAAGGCCCACTCATGTCTTGCATGTTCAAAAAGATAAAAAAAATTTAAATGGACAATTTAACCAAATTTGCCCAACTTTGTTTTAAGGAGATTTACAATTTGCTAATTGTACTTTTCAGAGAAGATAAATCTGTAATCTGAAAAGGAAGGTTGTAAAGCCATTTCCGCTTATCGACCTTAGTCAGTGTTCTCTCTGTAAAGTGAGATCAAACACATCCTCCCAACCTTTAAAATCCTCTGTGCTAGGAAATGAAGGGTCGATGTAATGTTAAGAGAAATGATGTTATCAAAAAGCGACTCACGTCTATCATGCATCGCGTCCGAGTACCACAGTCGTTGTGTATTCTGTCCATGGCATTAACTTAACGGCTCTGGCGGAGTCGGTTTTAAAAGCTGAGGCGATTAGAATTCCACTCCCATCTGCCGCCGAGAATCTAGCTACTGCCAATCGGATGTGCTGAGAGTGGAACACAGAAAAATGGTTAAAGAGATTCTTCATTATGACGAGTTTGAATATAGATGCGTCATTCATTGAAGTTTCACACCAGAAAGAAGAGAATTTAGAAGAGAATTACTGTAAGATTGACTGAAGTTTACATGCTAAATAATCTGCAAAACTTTCGGTATCGATATAGGCGGGCGAAGTCGTTGTATTTTGTCGTCCATGTCGTCGAACAGCTTGTTGGTCTCATCGACCTTTTCTAAAATTTCATCCGGTTCGGCTAGAAAGACCTTTACCCTGGCCTGTCTGGATCGGCTGTAAGGAACGGCAGGATCGCCTTCTATCTAGATACTGGGAGAAATTTAAAATAATTTTTAAATAAATTTTAAATTTATCAGAGAGTATGCATGTAAAAGTTAAGCTTAGTTAGAAGATAATAAAACGCGACAAAAAAACAGAAAGCAACATATGAAAAAAGAAACCACCTAGTAATAAAAAATTTTGGTTGTCCCACAGGTAGTTCAAAAAATTATTTCGATGTTCAAACGACCTTTGGGAGTAGTCAAAATTTTAAGAAATGTTCTTTATGTAGGATATTGATGGATTTTATTATTATACTTATATTCTATGCTCTGTTGTATGGGCTGCAGCTAATATGAAACCTTGCCTCGGTTGGCCCAAAAACAGACAATAGAAAATAAAATAATTGAATACGTTAGTAAAAATTATATATATGATAAGTTTAATGAATGAAGTTGTAATTGCAGATGAGGGATTGAGTCAAGTAAGAATATAAACAAGTCAAGCATAAATAAAATAATAATTGTAAATGAAGATGAAGGAATCAGGAATAACAAAGATAGATAGAAGATTGCAAAAAAAATAACATTTACTATGTCAGGGTTAGGAGATCCTTGTCGGTCAGGGTGACCGATTTGTAACATCCCTAAGCAACCCTATTAATATATATGCACACATTATGTACATATTAATTATAATCATACACTAACCATATCAGTAATTCCATCACACTAACTCCAATATATATCGGTTTATAATATATTATATTAGTTTGGATGAATCACTTGCCGCCAAATCAGTACTCATTTTTTCCATACTATGGAAGGGAAATCCTGTCTAGACTTTCAATGATAACTGATACTATATTCTCTAGTTTCATAGTTTTTTCATAGACAGCATTATTAATTAACTTTCAGATTTTTTTTAAAACCAATTGCGCTAATTTTGATTTGAATTGAATTGAGGTTTATGTTAAAGTTCCTGATAGCTTTGTGACCGAAATAGATAAATACCACATCAACTTTCGTTAACAACAAATCGGTTTTTTGCAATCATTTAAATTTATCTGAGCTCGAATAATAACAGTGTGCTGATAAGCAGCGAAGCACGGGGAATTTCCTTCTCTTCTTCGTCTGTTCGCTAATTGAAATAACCTGTTTTTTGCCAAGTCGGAACAGATTGGATTGATGGCTTGGGATGTCTACATCGAAGCTAAGAGATATCTACTGATATTTAAGGCCAGCAGTCTACAGTGGCTATAATCGAAGCTAAGAGATATCTACTGATATTTAAGGCCAGCAGTCTACAGTGGCTATAAACGCGCGTTCACCACTAAAACTGGAGTACATAATACTTATGTACAATGCAGTCCTCAAACCAATTTAAACATATGGCTTCAAGGTATTGGGAAAAGCTTGCGTTAGTAACTTCGTAATAATTCAGAGAGCTTAATAGAAGATATTCATATAGATTTAAATATTGGATCTGTTAAAGATAAAATGACAATGTGAAAGGAAAAGTAATATGAAAATTTCCTTTTCGGGCCACTTTGATGTCGATGTTTTGGGTCTTAAATTAGAATAATTAGGCTTAGCTATCAACCTGTTAAAAGGGTGAATAATAAAAATATAATTATTAGGGTTAGATATCAGCATGTCAATAAAGAATCCGGTAATATAAATGCAATTAATAATGCGGTTGGAAGAATAAAGCGGAACCCTGCAATCAAGGAACGAGACGTCGCATCCGAACTAACCCCGCAAGATTCACATTCCCAAAAATGAAATAGAAAATCTGTAAAATCCCAATATTCATTACCAGTACAAATAATAATATTAACATATTCGTATACCTTACTGGTCAGCTTAAATGATATTTTTAAAGATATATAGTATATCCAGATCAGCGTGTGGACTTGCCCACAAGTAAGCAATTTAAACGTCTGGTCCGCGAGTGTTAAGTAAATATAATAAAAGAACCCGGATTCGAATAACCCATACGTTTGAATGGATCAATTTAAAAGTTGAATGAAACCTAACATAAAAATCTTTTTGAATTAAATCAAAATAATGGAACCACACCACAAACTTCATCGAACTGTTGAGACGATTCTATAATATTAATTTTAAAGGGAACTTAAGGATTTGTTGTAATGAGATTGAACACAAGCAGTTAATTATAAGAAATAAATTAGAGTTTGAGGGAAACAGGAATAAAATATTCTAGTAAACACTATAAATGAATAAAACAACAAAGAGTTTAATATGAAGAATATTACTTAATAGAATTTACATGACATGAAAATTTTTCAATGGTAGCCCCAGATTCAATACATACAAAAAAATAAGTATTAACAGCAATAAGTATAGATGCCTCGTCGATACCGGCTCATCTATTAATATAATGCGAAATAATTTTTTAAATGCACCAAGACTTTCCTCCAACGTAGTACGGTCATTATAAATTAAATAAATTTGTAAATATTGCTAGGAAGGAAATTACTACAAGCAAACCAGGCCAAGATTGATTATTTTAATGAATGTGCTACTATTAGCAAGCTATTATTTACGCATAAAAATTATATCATATCAGTTCCATCAACAATAAATAACTTTGAAGCTCTTTTAAAAGATAATAACCATCCTTAGGAAAATTGAAAACAGAGGAAAGTAATTACCGACTAGAAAACTTAAATGCGGAAGATAAAGAAAAATTATTAAAATTAATTAAACAATATCAATGCATTCTGATTATGTCTGGAATGTCTTTATAACCGCATCTCATAAAACTTATATGAATATTTATTGAAGTAATAAACATGTTCGCGAAATTGCCATAAATTAATCCATGTCGTTGTTTACATGATTGCGATATGTATGTTGCATCATCTTATTTATATGTTATAATGACAATTGCATTGCCAATTATTAAATGTTTCGGAATACGTTTGGCATAAATGGAATGAATCTATATTAATATGTCGACCGATACAATTTACAATTTACAATAATTACAAATTATTGCTCAAACAACTGACTTGGATATTTTCAGAAGTAATCTGAATGTTTAACTGGATTTTATTTAATGTTAATGTTACTTAATAGTGTTTTTTTTTAAACCTAAATAAAGGCAGAAATTGTTTATTTAGCGGTCGAAAAGGGCTGCTCCTCTTTAAACCGCTTCAATTCCAGCGGCTTTTATATCTTTTTTAAATGGTAAAATAACTATTTAAACAATGAAATTAAAAAGTTTTATTTATTAAAACCTTATTTTATGCTTCCTTGATAATATTACTGTTCACCATTTCATTTTATAAGTATATCGACCATATTGTTTCGTTTCCTACAAAAGTACTTCAGCCCTGATATCCAAATCGCAACTATTCAACTATTTTTTTCCTTTGGAAATTTAAATTCGTAAAGAATAACTTGTCCGTTTTTCAATTCGCAAAAAATTTGCGACTCTTAAAAACGGAGCTCGCCTGATAACCTTGCTTTCTCAGGCCGTATCATTTAATATTTAATTATTATTATTTTTAGCATCCTGCGTTGACAAAACTGTATAATTTTCTAAGAATGTGGAATACCCCAATCCATTTATTTGTTTTATATGTTTTTTCAAATACTTATATTTCGGTTGATATAAAATCTCTAAAAAAAAATATATATTTTTAAAATGTAGTCAATATGGACTCTACACATTGGCTCAACGGAAACGGACCATCGGACAAATCTAAATGATAATTAGGGTGAGTGAGCGGTTTTAATTGATAGGAATTGAGATCGTGTAAAAGCGTCGAATAGAAAAACGCAGGAGAACAATAAAGTAGTAAATACTTCTCTTTCTATCAAAATAAACAAGGCGAAAAGCTACAGTCGAGTGTGGCCGACTGCGAAAGGGCCGACTGGCACTTTCAAAAAATTAAATTAATTAAATTAATCTGGACGGAAGGCAAAAAGAAATACTGACAAATGAAAAAAATGTAGCTAGAAACGTATTTAGAAACAAGTAAAAAAGACAGATTTTGCTAGGAACATGCTAAGCAACATATTGGTGTTGTCAGCATACAAATAAACTGTTTTTCTGAATAACTCCTATGTTTATCATAAAATTTTACTTAAATTTTTTGAGCGCGCCCACATAAATGTATTTACTTCATGTCTATTTACTTTAAACCAAAAATCACGACTATAGTTTAGTGATAAACGTATCATGTTTTCGTTTCGAAGGCGAAAGTGGGCGTTGCCAAATTCTAAAACATTCTTGATCTGCGGGCAACAGATTAAAATGTGGTTACCAAATTTTGTAGCTCTAGCTCTTATAGACTCAGAGATCTGTTGTTTCACACGGACGGAATAACGGTTATGATTAAATCGACTCGGGTGGTGACGCTGATCAAGAAAATATCTACTTTATAGGGTCGGAGATGCCTTTTTCTGCCAGTTACATACATTCTCTGTTGGTTATAATACCTAGTATATCTGCGTACCGGGTATAAAAAGACTAACATATAATTGAGAAAGAATTAGAATGTATTGAATGCAAACATTAACATGATATTGATTATAACTCCGTCATGAACGCGTTTAACTCCCGCAGAGTAAAGCGCAAACTTCAAGGACCTTCCCATCAACACCTCATACGATATTATAATTACAAAACGTCTAAAAGGGAAGTTTGGCTGAGCTAGAAGATCACTATTATAATTATTTAAGGAAATTTGAATTTACTAATCGATTGCATCACTGAGTCATGAATTCAATATCACATGAAACAAGGGCAGTGAAATATACAAAAATTTTAAAACTCCTGTGAGCTAAATCACCCATTGCTGAGTGATCACACAAGCGCACCAAGCCAATTGTATATGGGTCTGGGATTCATAACTCTTGACACGAATAAACCGAGTCATGTATACTAAGACGATTCAAATGAGATGGAAGAACGACTTCAAATAGCCTCTTAATCAGCGTGAAGTACTAATTACATAAATGAAATTACAGGAATAATTGAAGAATTGTGGGAGGCACAATTACATGGCCCCGACACAAAAATTGCTTACTTCGTAGAGTCACTACAAAGGGAATAAAATAGTGCAAATGTAACCCCTTGTATAATGGATATCGCATCATATGACAGTAATAGACACAGGAGGAGCGTGGGGTACCTAAGAATTTATAAATATAATACGGTAAAGCGTTCGTTAACACTCAATGTATGGCATTGATGAAACGATATGAAATAAATCATTATTTAACACTTAATACTAAAATCTTCAATTGATAAGAGATTCAAAAGATCTTTGAAGGACCTCGTGTGGCGTAAACTTAGTATTAGCTACACATATCAGTGAGTTGATTTGTACAACTAATTAATTGCCATTTACAACAACAGAAAACACAGGTCTATACAAATGCCCCTTTCAATAAAAACAGTATCGATAAGAAACATTGCTTGGAAACTGCCTACAATAATATGAAAATTTTTACAGGCAAAAAACTGATGTTGGGTGACAATATTTGAATCAGCAAACACGTATTTGAAAATGGGTATACATACAATACTTACTCAACAACACTTGAAGATTTAAATGGGAGTCCAATTAAGGGAGGTTACTATAAGGAAGAACTGATAAAAACAATTTTCCCAATACTTACCTAGTTGAAAAAGTGTTAAAAAAGGCAATAGAGCGTTTGAATGGTAGCTGGGGTTCCCTAAAGCCCGACGAACTGGGTTGATAAAACTGAAATGTTTTGGAATGATTTAGATACAACGACGACTTTGTGTATTCTCTATCCTTAATTGTAAGTATTTTGGGCAATTGTATCTTAAATATTATTAAGTGTATTATGTACTTAATTTAATGTATTATTATTTGTATACATTTCTATATATCCTACATATTATATTGAAAACTTAAAATTATCGTTTTATTATGCCATTTATTAACACGTAATATAATATATTTAATTAATTCTCCCTCAAAGATGTCTGGTGTATTTCAAATCACGTTAACTTACTTTAGTATGTTACGAGTTCTCCAGCACACACAGTTGGCTTTTGTAAGTTCTCTAGAGCAGACATTTGACTGCGCCAAGCACTAACTGTGCTTCTAGAGTTGATATACAGTCCTCGATGTTGATTGTTTTATAATGCCCTATTGCTAGAGCTGAAACGCCATCTTCTCAAACTAACCTCTTTTCATCTTTGTTGTCTAATGTAGTTTTTCTTAGTTTTGATTTGCTATTTTATGCCCACTAAATTTAAACTATCGCACTCTTGCTGTCCTGTAAACAAACAATTTTTGTAAACTTCAAATGAAATTTTCTTCAGACAATTAGATTCTTTTGTTTCTTTGCTTTGTTTGTTTCTTCCCTGTATTTCCAGATGTATAGACAGGATAACAAGCTGGGTCATTGAGCTACCATATAGTAAATCTTTAAAGAAACCTGTAAGGTTTTTATTGCAGCTTTTAAAATTTATCCTATTTATAATATTTAGAAAATGTCTATATACTAGTAAATAAGTAAGTTAGTATCCATAAAATTTAATTTTATATAAGCATGATAAAAATAATTTTTATTTTAATAATGTCAATACAACAAAATGTAATTATATTGGTTTATCACAACCGTTCTGTAATCTTTTCATATGCATTGCATACTTATTATCAGTAAAAATTTGATTTGGATATCAAGTCTCTAGACCATAATCTACAACGCCCATCGTACCACCATGCCGTACATTTTTCGTAATTTAAAAATTCAATAAATCTTCTTCAAAAATTTTGTAGCACTAGATCTTTGTTTTAAGCCAGGCTTTCTGTTCAAATTGTAAAATGCTCTAAAGATTTTTAAGTCTCAAGCCATACAGTATACACAGCCTTAACGATTTGTAGTGTACAATGTTTCCCCTTATTACTAGAAAATTGTTCCTTGGTGGGAGACAAGTTTCTTGAAGTCATTGATCAGGATCTAAATATTAATACGGAAATACACCATTCCTACTAAGTAGACTGAAATTTGTGCTATATTTTTATTGAGATTTCAGCACTTTAAAATTGTCTTCACTTAAAATGCTTGTGATAATGTCTAGAGGAGTGGGTATAAATCTAAGAGTATATAAAAACGTAATTTCTAGGGAACTTGCACCTAGAGGCATACATTTGAAAATATGAACATATAATTCGCTATTCAGAGGAATTACTTTAATTTCTTTTTCAATCCCCCGAGCTATTAAACAAATAAATAGGCATTTTGGAAAATTGTGGAAGGGTATACATATTATTTATTTATTTGTGCTGTATTTCTAAAACTACCAGAAATATTACAGTGGTTTTTCTATCATAACTAAAATACCCTTACAAATATAGCAATTAGGAGCATCATGAAAGTCATATAAATGCAGTATACTCATTTGGATGGAGCTTATGTGATACTCATATAAAACGGACAAATCGGACTAAAATCATTAAACCTTAAACCGACTAATAATAAATTAATGTATATATTCATTTCTACTGCATCTTAGTAAATTGGTTTAAACACTTTATCTGTTTGCTAATCATCCCCATTTTAAATGAATGGTTAATTATGTGAAGCAATATTCTTTATTTCCGAGTCTCCATTCGAAAATGTAATCCTGTTAGTCGACTTCGATATTATTTTCAAAGTGAATTGCAGTTATGAGATATTGACTTCATAGTTGTAGCATAGTTGAGGCTTCTGGGATGTTGAAAAGGTTGATAGTACTTGAAGCAGAACGCTTCATGGCGATGAACATTAATGTCGGCTTTTCTCTTTGGAAGCTTTTGATGCAGCGTAAAGTGTACAGATCCTTTCAGAGGATCACATTTCAACATATTCAGCTTAAGGATGATGATGCACGATAATGCCTATTAATATTTTTCATCAATGACTTAGATAAACTATGTTAAAGACAAATTTAATTTATTTTCAATAACAATCAGGTGTCCAACTCTCAAGGTTGTAAAATTGCTTTTGGGCAACCTTGGGCCATTGCAAGTATATTCTATAGTCCATAGACCCATAATGAAAGGTATATCAAATGATGACACTGAGAGAATTATCAACATCGATTGGAATACGCCCACTGATGAAGAAAGTTGTGATGAAATGGAAGATATTTCTGCAATACTGGAGAAGAATTAAAAAGGGGATATTAGAAAAATGAGAATCAATCGAGTTAGAATTGGGTGAAAATGTGATTTGAGAAGAATGGATCCAGGAACCTAGTTTCTACTTTTGCTAATAGTTGCCTTAAAAAGGTTTATCCCACGTAACGAAAATGAAGAATAATGCCATTTAAAGCTTCAGAAAGTATTTGGGATGATGACGATAAACTCAAAGGTTATGAAGTGATGAGTTCCGTGAGTATTTCTGCACCCTTTTTGTTATCAAAGTAATTAATTTGATAGCAAATCAAATAAATGTTCTTGTAAGAACATGGAATGGAGCTTCAATGCAATAGAGAACATCAAGAGATATATTGAAATTTTTTTATACATGGCTTGGTCAAAATATAGTAAAGCTTACTGACATATCAGATTCAATTTCACGAGACCAAACCATGTTTACACTTCAATGATAACAGAAACTAATCCCAAAAAGTAGGTTTGAACTATGATAAGCTGTAAAGTTTCGGTAATCTGGGTTAGTTTACGAGTTTACGCTGGTGAGAGAGCTCTCAACATTGGATAAAAACGAGGGGGAGTGCACGAACATTTAGATTTCCGATATTGACCAATTTAAAGTACATATATCTATTCGTATATATATTTATATTTATTCTATAAACAACATTAGATTACAAAAGTACATCTTTTCAATACACATAGGAGTTATTTACAAGTTTTAACAAAATTCATAATTAAATTGTAGTGTGAATTCGAATAAGAATATGACTTGGTACGAAACCAATTAAAGGGGGAACTGGTCCGATATTTTCATAATCATTTTTATTCCTATACGTTTCATTTCTATACATGCAGCCCGACCGGCTGCCATAACGATGCGGCTTTATGATTTCATGACCAACTGGAGGGAGCGGACAATACCATAACCGAACAAAGGTTTGTACTAGGTCAACGTATCTATATACATATTTATACTACGCGAGAGGTTCGAGTCTGTACGGGTACCACGGTACTATAAAGTAAAAATGTGTTAAAATTCATTAAATTTTAAGTCCACCTTTGGAATAAAACAGTAAGAACTGTTTTACATTTTGCCAAATTTAAATTTGGATGTAAAAATATAAGTGGAAAGATTTTTATTTGAATTGACCAATATGGCCCAACGCTTCTCATAAGTAACAATAAACTGGTTAAAATGAACCTGACGGTTATCAAAGGTAGTCATCTTCATCAGGGTAAGCCTCCCACACAATGACTAAGATCTTCAGATCCATAGGTCTTATCTCCCTCCTCCTTAAAAGTTTTGAGGGACTTATCGACTATCGGATGCGCTACAAGAAATAATAACCAAAACCTAAGCTTTAGTAGACGAGTATTACACCCAGAAAAAAACGTTGCAAGAAGACCAAAAATTTTTTAAAATCTGAGGTTTTCTCCTTTTTATTCAATTTATACATTTTATAACTTTGTATAAAAACCCGTTCGATAGCAGTTATCGAACTATTCCTTTAACACTGATTCACTTCTATATTTAGTTTTTTACATTGTATTCAATTAAAAATCAAAATATTTATTAAAATAAGAATAACAACGAAAAAAAAATAGGATAAATAGAAGTAAGAAAAATACTGCCGACGATAGAACTAGAACCCGGGACCCGGTGGGCTATAAGCAGCTTCGCAGCCATTTGCAGCCTTTTAGACCTTATCTTAATAATCTAACTGTATTGTCTTACAACACTTATTATTATTATCCGATTTTACTCAATTTTCAAAAAACGTGCATACAAGCCTATTTATTGAAATCTATCTATCTATGAAATGAAATGTATTAATTGAATAAAAGGGAGAAAAACTAAGCAAGCAAAAAAAAAACGAGCACACGTAACGTAACCTCTTGGTCATGCCTTATATTACATTTTCGCGGCGATTGCCATAGTAAATAACTTCCACAATTTTGGCAATAAAAATGCGCTTTTCTTATTGGAATAGAGGGAACAATTGTGTGTGAAAGGGATCGCTCCAATAGGTTTTGCCCAAGATGTCTTCAACATTTGTCTTCATCATACCCATATCAATTTCAACTTCACTGCTTTGGATGCCGCACTCACTCACAGTCGATAACACTTGACTGTAGCTATCCTAGTCGATTTTTAAACAATAAAGACTGTCAATGACAACTGACAAAGTTTGCATAAAATTAAATTTTACTAATAAAATACGAAAATATATATTTTTAGTTTGTTTTTAACACTTTAATTTTACATGTTATTATATATATTATATTTTTACATATTAATTATGTTAAAAAAAAATGTTGTATCACGTACGACTTGGTATTAAAAATATAGGTATGTAAAGGGGTGTTATTTAAACTTTTAAGTTTATTAATTTACTATTAATAATTTCTTTACTTACTATATAGCAGGTGTCTCCTAAGATTATTGTTAAAATTATTTATAAATATATTACAAATAAATAGATTATTGTATAAAATAATTAAATTTAAAAAACAATTGAATTTTCAATTCAACAAATCTTTATATCTTCAAATTCTAGATATAGAATTAACTTAACTTCGGAAAGAAAAGACATGTGGTACTACAGAAATCCTTCCAAAACTTTTTGAGGTGCCAATCTATAGACTTACTTATCAACTAATCACATATAATTCCCCTTATAGATTTACGAAGTTTTACTTTATAAGCGCTTGTTAGTGCGATAATACTTTTGTATTTCTTTAAATAATTCTGGAAAAATCGATATAGTTATAATCTACAATTTTCTAAAAGTAAAAAAAATATATAAGTATTAGATACAATATTAATTAGTTACAAGTAATAGTATAGTCAAATTATTTAAAAAGTCACCTGATTATTTTTGCTCACATCTTCCACATTTTCTTTCTGTAAAATATATATATGTGATTATCTGTCATAAAACATTTTGGCAATATAGTGTTACATTATTCTTCTTGAGAGTATGCTAAAATTTAACTCTTGCCCTAAATTTATTCACCTTAAGGTGGTTCGCGGGTTGAAAATACGGGCAGTAAAGGTGAAGAAAAACAAAGCTTACCTCTCGCACGCATAATACAAATTATTTTAAAATTATTTTTAGATAAGTTTAGCTATTGTCAACAAAAGCTATTAAAACCATTCAGATGTAGTACGAATGCATTTTTGAAAAATTAAAAGTGGTATAGACTACGGATATAACAAAAATTAGAGAAAGTTTCAAATGAATGAAAATGATGACAAAAATCTGATCCGAAGGTATCTTATTAAACTACAGGTTTATCTGAGACGGAACAAAGATGATCATATCATATTGGGCCACATGGGCTAACATATTAGGACATACCGGGCTATATGTCTGTGGGAACAATTAGGTGAATTTTACCGAGCTACTACTACGGCAAAAGCTAACAAATAAGACCATTAATTCAAACGTGGCTACGGGCTGGACGGAAGGTAAAAAAAAAACAAACTAACAAAAAATCGACGCCACGGATTCCAAAGTTAACTAAAAAGGTGTTTATGATCACCATATCCTATTATCCATATTCTGCAGATGAAGCAAGTTAGGGAATGGTTTGGCACAAGCGGTTAAAGCCATAAATGTTTAATCGCAAGTTTCAAAACGCAAATCGCAAAAACAAAGAAAGTGTTTATTCGTTGACTGTGATCGAGTGATTGGGCTTCGTCGAGTTTTCGGAAACTTATATTAACTGATAGTTTTAAATATGTAAAAATCATTGCGAATATTAATTATTACCAAAGTGTTAATTCGTCTGAGTGCTTGCAGGTGATTCTGTTAGTTTTGTACGTAGTTCATATGTGTGAGTGTTTGTGCTATTTTTGGACATTTAATGTAAATCATTTCCGACCCTATAAATTATATTTATTCTTGATCAGCCGAGTCTATTTAGTCCGTCTGTCCGTCCATGTGAAAAAACATCAAATTTTGGGACAACATTCTTATCTGTTGCACGCAGGTCAACCAAGAACATGTCAATATTTGTCAAGATACAGTGAATTAGCCATGTTAATATCACCCACAATGCTTTGGGTTCCGGGTATCTCACAGCCGATAACACTCGACTGTAGCTTTCCTACTTGTTTTGTATTTATTTAAAAAAAATTCTACAATGTGATACTTCAAAAGCATCAGACCAATAGTTTAGGAGACATATGCTGCTCAACAGGATGGATTTTTTTTTTCGAGTCTTAGCAAAAGTGGGCTCAGCAAAAGAATTTTCGATATTTTTGATAATTTTGTTATTAAGTTACTAAGAAAACATTTCTCTAAAATGTTAAATGTTAAATTATGGGTCGAAATAATAAAACTATCATGATAAGGTCCTTTTTTTTAGGCCCAGAACCCAAAATCGGAAAGTACCCATAGATTTTGCAGTTTTAGTATTACGGGCCTGTCTCTGTACGGGGTTAAGCAGCGTCCCGCCTTTCGGTTTAATTCTCTTAGGGCAGGCAGAAGAATCTATTTTCGGACGGATTCAATCCTAATTTGGTGACACGCTATAACTGGCCAGTATTTTAGTGTTCGACGTATAGGGAAAACCTAAGGAGCTTAGTGGCACAAAAATTGTCGAATTCCTTAGACCGGCGCTTGATGAAAGCTACTAAATTCTTAGCTTTATTGAACAAAGTGCCAGTGTGGCGATTAATGAGATCTTAGATCTTACATCTATTAAACAAGACTCCGGGATCTTGAACTAAATCAATGCATGATGCGATAGAAAATTTATTTAAATAAGTCCGGGATCGATAAAATCTTATGGTCGTACACTGAATGGGAATAAGAATCTTTTAAGGCTTAAAGGCTCAAATATTTGAGGAAGATTATTAATGAATTAGAGAAACTTCAGTTCAGTGTGACCGACTGTCAGATATCCGGTATCCAATGCATTCTGGGTAAAATTAGAAGGCACATGGATATGGCAAATTCATTTTTCTAGTTATGCTCAAATTTAATTACTTAAATGAAACAGGGCGGAAGGCAATAGAAATGTAGGCAAATGAAAAAAAATGTTTCTAGGAACATGTTGAGCAACACCCATTGGTGCAGTCAACAGAAATGTGGATGTTGCAGAAGTTTAGCATGCACAGTATCCGCTTGCAGCGGAATAATAAAGTACTCCCTTCAAAAACACATTTCTTATTATTTCAGAATTACGGCTATAATTTTATAGAA
The DNA here is from genome assembly GCA_008042775.1 of Drosophila pectinifera. Lineage (NCBI taxonomy): Eukaryota > Metazoa > Arthropoda > Insecta > Diptera > Drosophilidae > Drosophila > Drosophila pectinifera. The sequence continues at coordinate 38,965 of VNKC01004985.1, forward strand.
ATCGGAAATATATATAGTTGCGGATGATTATATTATATAGCTGCCATAGGAGCAATCAGTAAATATATGTGACTATTTAGGAAACTATTTTTTAAATAATGGCACATCGCGTATTTATTTAACATATCGAAGATAGTGAGATACATTATATTTATTTGAGGATGGCAAATATCCATAAAAACGATTTCATTTTGTTAAATAAGCTGTCTTGTGAACGGCATCCCTCTTACCCTTAACTTTTCGAATATTTCGTCAATATTTGGTATTGTTACGGATCCTCTCTGTTTCTTTAGTTTCGACTAACCACAACTTTTCCGATTTTAGGAATCGATCTTTTTTTAACAAGCCGCAACGGCCAGCTATTTCGGGAATTCAATGCCGAATTAAGGTGAGATTTTGTAATTTTGAGCGAGCTTTTACAGGGTCTCAAAATTAAACACTGCTGTTTTATTTGGTATCATTTATTTTTTAATATTTTTTGGTGCGGAAACCCGAAACACATGAAAGGGTTATAATTTGGTATATAAAATTATCCTTTATTGCCATTGTTTCCCATTTCACGTATCTGACATTTATGGTTCACATATTTATTCACATTTCGTTCTCCTGCTGCTTTTTTCCTTCTAACAATCATAAATGTGAGTCGATCCTGTGTAATAATATAAGTCTCAACATATCGTTATCACAATTTATGGTATGCGGTCGTGCGTCGTAAACATTTAAACGACCATCCAAAATACATAACACACAATCCTTTTTCTAAAATGATAACAGCTGAAAACCGTTTAACCATAATAAAGTGGGTAATATCTTAAAAAAGGAAAACGGACGTACGTGAATTTATATTTTGCCATATTAATAAGGTAGATTAAATGCGACCTGGCTGATTACTGAAAAAGCTACATACATACCTTTAGCAGAATTTTAAATAACGGCCATTAGCAGCTTTTTCAGCTTTAAAGTTTAAAGCAGTTCCGGTCTGGCTATGATAAGGAGATTAACGAACTTATTAACTTTTAAGTTCAAATAATGTATCCTGAGCAAGTCACAGCCATCCCCCATTCCTAAATTTTATATCTGGCATTGACGTTTAACAGAGAGAGAGAGAATCTCCTGGCAGATAATCTGTTTTAAACATTTTGCCAGACATATACATACATATACATAACTACTTACGTACATGAAATAAAACGTCTAATAGGTATAACATTCAAGTCAAATTAGAACCACATCCCAAAATATTTTAGAAATTATAGCTAATTCGATTAGAAATTATAAGTTTTTAAAATGAACTTATTTGCTTTTATTTTGTTTTTAGTTTATGAACTATTACTGTGAAAAACGAAGTAAAAATAAATAAAAAATAAATATTTTCAACTGAATATATATGATCATTTAATTTAATAAAACTGTCTTAGAATAATTTTTTGTGATGCTATGATTTTAAATATTAAAGAATAAATCGGGTTATAATTTTTTTTTCTAATTTTCACAAATTAATAAATAAAAAACATTTATAAATATATTGTGAAAATACAACAACAACTTAATTTGCCTTATCTTCAAATTTAAACAAGGATGAAGGATATTTTCATATACAATTTGTATTAAACTTAAAGACATTTCGTCTTTAGCGGAGCCTTACCAAGGCAATATTTAATCCACTGGAAAATAAATTGAGGGAATAAAAAAAAGGAAAAACAAAAAAAAAGGACAACACTTGCAGAACTAACTCTAAACATGCCATATAAAAATGGCAAAGCGAAAAAAAGTTTCCGCAAATTCAAGTGCTTGCAATTTTTACAGTAAAAGTAATTCAGACAGTAAAAATCTCTATCTCGCTCGCTTTAGCACTAGAAATTACCTCAGAAGTGTAGTAAAGGCTCGAACCATGGTTCGAACTTTTTTTTAGTATTATTTTAAAAGTCGTTTAAGAATTTGTCATTAAATTTAACGCACAAAGAGATAAAATCTAAATAAATTACTTGTTTTTTTTTATTCCATATTATTTTTAGATTTTAAATTTTGTTGTATTTGAATTGAATATAGTTGTATTTTTTATTGTATTGAACTCAGAGAGAATTATAAAGATGCAAGCTAAAGACCAAAAGAAATTATTTAGGAAAGAATATCAAATCTTGTGTATGATATATAAAATGACAATTTTTATACAAAAGGGTATTATAACTCAGTTTTATGTACCGATCGCATCGGAAGTAACTCCTCGCAGATGGTTAATCGAGTCTATAACCGTGGTTTTGAGTTGTTGCGATCCAAAATGAAAATTATTTGTTTTATTTTAAAACTCGTAATCATTTGGGAATTTTGGAAATGCGCGCTCTTTAAACTATTAGTCTGAGAGTGCCACTGACAATCTGACTTGGCTTTTGCCTTTGGTACTGGGTATCTCACAGCTCTCTCTCTGAGAATAGAAAAAAGCGGAAATGCTCTAAAAATGTGAATGAAATCGGCTTTTTTCTTGCTTCTGTATACAAAAAGAATTCAATAGCAAATTAATATAAATACACATAATATAACACATACAATATAAAATGGAATACAAAATATTACAAAGAGTATATTAAATTAACTTATTATATATCGTGCACAAATTATGAAGTGGTCATGTCGTCAGCAAGTTTTTTTTTCTGCATCTTTTTGCTCATATGCATATTATGAAACAAAGCGTCACGCCCTGTTGCTAATAATGTCATATAGTCATTTAGAAATACACAAAAATTGTTTAGAAAAAAAACTGAAAATGCTAAAATTAAGGCACTGTCCATATTGTAGGCAAATAGCTGAAAGCAAGATTCAAATCTTTGAATAATATTACAAAAATTTGTTCAGATGGCGTTCAAGAAGTTTAATAAAGTGTGTGGGTGTTAATGCAATTTGGAAACGGAAATAAAGCCCATTGGCCTTATAACACTTTTGGATGTAAGCATTGTACCACTGAAGATGTTGTTAAACCGAATATCACGACTATTAGGGAGGCTCCGGTTTCTATTGTGTTTTTGTAATTTGCGTTTTGGCCAAAATATGCGTTTTCGTTTTTACGTGCTCTGGTTTTCGCAAATTTTTTGTCATCATTTTGTTTTTGATATATTTAATAGTTCTTATTGCTCAAACAACTGACTCGGTTGTTTTCAGAAGTAAACTGAATGTTTAATAGTCCCCTGATTGTTTATTTATCGTCCAAAAGGACTGCCACTCTTTAAACTATTTCCATTCCAGTGGTCTCAATGACTTGTATACCTTTTGTAAATGGTAAAATAACCATGCTTCCTCAATTATATAAATGTTCACCATTTCATTTTATAAGTATTTCGACCAGTTGTTTCGTTTCCTCCAAAAGTATGGTAGCCCTGGCAGCCAAATCGCAAAATGTTGTTGCCGACGCAAATATTTTATTTCCCGAATTCGAGGTGAGGTCAGAAAAGAATTCTTCTTTAAATAAATGCGTACTAAATAAATGTACTTGATGATGTGAAAAAATCATCAATAGACCAATAGTCAACTATTTTTTTTCTTTAGCAAATAAGATTCGATTTGATGTTGAATTTGCTTTTATATTTATTTTTCATTTTGCATAGAAAATCTTGCCCGTTTTCCAGTTCGGAAGAAATTTGCGTTTTGCCGGATCCGGAGCACCGACTTCCGTTTTTGAAAAATAAATCGCAAGAAATTGGCGAAAGCAAAAGCCGGAGCCCGCCTGTATTGCTTGGTTTTTGGTTTTGAAACCATTTACCTGGACAATCAGTCTAGTGCCATCTTCACGTTGCAAGATCAGACAAAGTCCGATGTTTTTTTTTTGTACTTCATTTGCTTGCTTAGTCATTTCCCCTTTTATTAATACGTATAAATTTAATTCTAAGAAAATTAGGGAATGCAAAAAATGTAACAAAGTGAATTTAATTATTTTTGAAATTTCTTCCAAACGCCCTTTCTGTTCTGCAGTCTTGGCTCCATTTTATTGTCAAATGTGATCGTAACATGCATAGGATGTATCGCTAAATATGTAATATCGGGTATGGCTTACAAGTCTTAGTGCCAGATTTACGTAACTTTTGCAAGATCGGCGTGTGATCGAATCGACCGCAATATTCAAAATATTTGTATATTAGTACTCTCCTTTTTAATAAAAATAAGAATACTAACAAAAAATTGACTCAAATTAAGTAAGAAAAATAGTTCCAGCGATCAAACTCGAGATCCGGTCGTCTTTAAGCAGCTTCACGGAAAATCAGTATTGATGCGAAGAGAGAGAACAGTCAAGAGAGTGACTTTACATACATATAGTATTGCAAATATTTTTATAATTAACTTACCTATTAATTAAGTATGCATATTAAGTAATTATAGGTGTATAAGTAAGTAAGTAAATAGTATAAAAGTACGATTATATGTAAGTTTATAAGTATGTATATAAGTAAGTATGCATGTAAAAACGCCATTGCTACAATTTAGCCATCCTGGCCCTTTAAGATCCTCTTTCTTATGTTAGCATTAATTTTAAATAATATACAGTTTTATTTACAATTAAATAAATGTTCATCTTTTTTGTCCTATTTAATGCTTAATATTTTGACTACTCCATATATCTTGGTTTGGATTTTATAACACTTTGTCTATCATTGTGTTTTGCTATTAACTTCCTTGCCACACTGTACTATCAAAATTTTTGACAATTATATAATCTCCTTCTTTGTATTTGGAATATTTTTCTGAATTTCAAATCCTTTATTTCAAGTTTGTAATAACCTTCATCTCTTTTTTGTTTCACTCCAAGCAACATCTTACTTGGCATTTGCCCAATAGTTCATTGCTTTGTATTATTCAAGGAATATTCAACATCTTCAACAATCGTATCCCGTTTTCTGGCTCAGAGCCACGGGCACGCCATCTTGTATCTTGAACACGGTTTGGATCGCTGTCGGGTACTGAACAGATCCCAACACCATAGTTTCCGGGCAATTTCGCCGAACTTCGCTTGCGTTTTGTCGCTCAGGGTCCGAATTGGGGTATGGATCTTCAGGCTCGAGTCGATCTTCAGCACAGTGTGACGTCGGCAGCCGTAACGTGGTCGTCAAGTCTCCAGTCTCGAAGGTTGTGTTACTGGTCTAGAACACCACGATGCCTGTTGGAAGAATGTGGTTGCCCCGTAGAGCCGGAATAAAAACATCAGGACGTGGGGATTGATTGGAGGACGATGGTGGCAACGGAGATCCCGAGACCGATATCGGAGATTGCCGAGGAGACAACGAGACGGTCGCGGTTGCGACGCATCCCATCCACACTGGAAGAAATTAGGATTCACTGTGATAGGCTCCCTCGGAGTGTTGGTGGACCAGGCAATTTGAGCTGTACTATTAATTAGTACTGCTCGGAGACGCTTTTCAGAGCTCAGCTTCAGGAACCGCCGGCACTTCCGCAGAGGATGGATTCCCCGGCAGACTAGGCAGTGGTAGGCTTGAACATCTGCTTAGGCGATACGACGAACCATCGTGTGTGATATGTGTAATAATAAACTATGAAAATTGATAATAGATATAGACTAGTCTAATGAAAAGAAGTATTGCGTAACATCAGTAAGAAGGAGAATGACTTTGTGAACGGGAGAAAATAGATAAAATTCTGACGAGTCGCCAGTGATTCTGTGTCAGATTATCTTCCTTGAACGGAAACTGTCACTTGTTGCGCTTGTGGAGCTTTTCCGCTTTTCATCGTGCACTAATCTGCTGATGTTGCCTTTAAATGTTGCCATCGATTTATAATCGATCTGATTTCGCCGACTATTTCGGGCACAGCCGTGGACAGCAACGGTCCACTAGTAAGGAAATGGCCTGGCGTGTCTGTCGGATCTTCGGACATCGTAGAAAGCGGCCTGGGATTAAGGCAAGCTTAATCTTAGCTAGAAGCGTGAAATGTTTATCAAAAGTGCACATACGGGTAGCCGTGGATTTCCAAAAAGTGTTTTACAAATTTTCACGCCCTCTTCTCACAGACCTCCCATATATGGAGCACCTTGTGGGATAAAATGCCAAACAAGTCCCTATTAACTCATTCATCAGTCTCGGACTCCTTAATTGCTTGCATGAAGACCCGAGAAAGCAGAGTTGCTGCATCCGAATGGCTCCGGTGATGTAAAGTGCGCCTAGCGACAAAACGAGAGAAGGCCTCAAGGAATTTCTCAGTTGTAAGATCGGAGGTGGGTTCCAAATAGATGGCCTTCCGAAAAAAACACACAAAAATATCCCGTCGTAATGAGGCACGCTTTCGCTGTATTAGATTAAAAACTAATTTTAAAAGGGCTTGCGTAATCAATAATAGTACAGGTGAAAGATCTTGAGAACGATACTCGATCTATCGGAACACATCAGCTGTGTTTTCAGGTTCTTTTTTGTGAATCGTGAAGATTTTACACGAGGTCACTAGAGCCTTCACCAGATTCTGGATTTTAGAAATCCAATACTTTGATCGAATTAGGCAAACGATTAATTAGTTGCCGCCATGGAGCGTAATCTGGTGGGTAATTTTGATGAGTAGACGAAACTGTCTTCATTTATACGGAAGAATTATTAGATGGCGCTCATTGTACTGTAGAATCTTGGGCCCTTGCGAAATCGCATCTGGAATCGTAGAATGTACTCTCGTGCTTTGTCTAAACTGGAAAAGTGTTTAAGGATGAGTAGAGCTCTAGGCGGCGTTCGCAGCGACTCGTGTTTTGGCTTCACGTGTCAAGATTTTTTGAACGATCTCAAGATAGATAGCGGATCCAAATGCCTTCTGAGACGCATCGCCAAATCTGTGATGCTCGATCTTACGCTCATGTTAATAACAGACCCATCTCGGAATGTGGATCTTGTTGAGGTCGGAATATTCAAGAAGAACGTTCGCCACCACAGACTCATTTGAAATAGCTTGGCGATTTGGGAGAGAACCTCTCGCTTTATATGGGAGGGTTATTGTACTATTTCTACTGGGACAAAATAGATTTCATCGAACATAGCCCTCCGTCGATTGCCGAGCGTTTTGACCGGCATAGATCTCACGGAACTCGATGTCGCGGAGGAGCTCAGTAGAAATATTCTCTAGACTGTTCCTTTGGTTAGAAGTCCACTTTCTTAGCGGGAAACCTCTTTTATAAAAATGACTACCGCCAGAACGTCATCAATATAAATATTGTGCCGAATAATATGGCTGGCTTTTGAAAATTGGCGTAGTACCATCATCATTGACCATCATAAAGAACATCACTGAGGTTTGTTCCATTTCCTGAAGCGCTTGAGGCGATAAATACAACTCAAAGCTTCGTGGTGGTGCTCTCGGGTGTGATAACAACGTAATGGTAATAATAAGGAGAAATATGAGTCATATGGCACAGATCCAGATACTCTTGAATCATGCAATCCCTTCTTAAACGATTCTCGTTCTTAAGAATCTGAGCTAGAGCAATTGACCTCGAATAGTGTTACCACATACTTTCCGCTTGCGTCTTTTGTAGTTGTTTGGTGGTTTCTTGGCCTAGGCTGTGGAACTTCACATCACCAAACAAGGGGTGCCTTGATGCAGCGGCATACGATGCAGGCGCCTACAGGTAAAACACCTACTGAAACAGTCACGAAGCTGATGGCCCTTCGCAAATCAATTTAGGTACAGCTGCTTCTTCTCGATGTAGCCGTCACGTTTATCCACTGACATACAAGTTGATTTTACTTGGAACATAAATTAAGGTTCTTCAGTTTGGCGCGACCTTTAGTCTCGAATGGTTAGACATGTCCGCTATTGTATCCATTGTTTATTTCTTGGAAACACAAAACATAATCCCAGTGTTTGGTGGATACTTGGGAATGTGTTAGTGCTGTCAAACACCCTTGAATCATGGATTAAAGCTCATTTAACGCGTGACTAGATTCGCGGCATATGAAACTCAAATTAAACGGGAGCTAAATTTGGTTGTTGACTAATAATCGATTATTTTCGAAACGGTCTCGAAGTGCTTCCCAAGACGCATGGAAAGCGTCATTGGTGATAGGGGATTTCGCTACAACTGCCTTGGCCTCGCCACTCATTTTGGTGTTGAGGTGATACGAACGGTGTCACCCTAGAGTTATTGACATATACTGACGTGAATAGATCAGTGAAAGTTGGCCGTCGAATACTTTCGTATCGCAGGGGGCTAAGCAGCAGCCAGACGTCTTAACAGTTTGAGCGTTGCTGGAGTTAGCTTGTGCTGACTGAGACGTCCATCTGTCAATTATCGCTGAGTTGCTCTGCATATGACTCGTACACTGAGTAGCAGTAGTCATATTCGGATTGGGGGATGAGCAAGTTGTCCGAGCACTCTACTGCTAATGCTACTGTGTATAAAGAGGAAGAGGTTTTATCAGAAGTGTTGATCTTGGCTTGGATTAGGCTTACACGATCGATGAAGACGATAAACTTGTGCAACACTGCAGTTGCTGCAGTAGACTGCTCTACGTATGTTATTATTTTACTGGAAGCGCGTGTCACCCTTAAATTGGAATTCTCATTCATGAGGTACTTTTAAAACCAATGAAGACTCGTTTATAGATAATGTGGAATTATCTTAGAACTGGTCGACGGAAGCTCCTTTTCTTTAGGCGTGGAAATTGGATCGGAGAAGTCGAGTTATCTCTAGTTTGTGTTCTTGGGGCAGATTTTTTTTTTGTCTCGTTCAAGTAAAGTTCTACTAAATAATCCCGCTCAGGGCCTGCACACCGGAAAAAAGAGCTTAATACGGGAAAAATATGAGAAAATCTTGAATAGAATAAATATTAAGCAATAATACATAATAAAAAATAAATGTTTTGGAAGCTTTAGAATTGGAGCACCGCAATGGAAACACGACAAACAGTATGTTATGTAACGACAAAAATGTTAACAAGTTTTGTTGTATTATTTGTTTTATTTAATTTTTGGCTTCGCTCTTCGCTTTGTTTACTGTTCTCTAAAAAAAAATGTATCGAAGAAAACTGCCAGACTGCCATACCCTTTTTCTACCGAATTTATTTAAAAAAAAACCTAAAAACCTGTGTGATCAAAGAACACAAAAAAAAAACTAGGTAATTAAGATAGCTATTTAATTTTTTGTTATTAATTAATTGATGTATCCTGATTTTAATAGACAACAAAAAATTTGTTTATTGGCCCTGAATTCAATGATTTTGCTCCCACTGCGGGTGGTAGGTAAAGTATGTGTGCGGATGTTTGTTCGCTGGTCATATATCTATGTAGCTAGCGGAAAAAACAAGAAAAAAGGAGATGATAATTTTGCAGGTATATGTGTTGATATATACTGAAATAAACTTTTGATGTATATTTGTGTAAAGATTTATGTAAATAAATATGCAGGTATATGTGTGAATATTTATTTAAATAGTTTTGAAGGTATATTTCGGTGACTATGTTTATGTAATTTTGGATGTATATTTTTGAGTGTAACGATTTATGTAAATAAATCTTCAGGTGTAGTTAAAAAACATATTTAAATAATTTTGCAGGTATATTTGGGTGTATATATTTATGTACATTTTGGACGTCTTCTTGTGTGTCCATATTTATGTTAATTTACAAGTATTTTGTGTATATATATTTATGTAAATTTGTCGGAGAACTAGAAACATGCAGTTTGTATGTACATATATGTGTCGATGTGTTAAAGTACATGTATATGTACATACGATTGGACACCAGCTACACCAAAAAGCATAAATGTAGGGGGCCGATTTCGGCCAAGACCTATTTGTATTTTTGAGCTTGTAAGTAATTGTTTCACAGCGACTTGTCGAATGTAATTTGCAAAATCACTATTTTACCCAATATGGCGACCTCGATGAAATTGAAATCGACCTTTGGACTCAAGCAAACCACACAGAGACAAGACACTTGGAGTTTGGAATCTCTTGGCTTGAATATTAATATTAGATAATTAAAATTGGAAATATTTCGAGTAGAAATGGTGTCGAAAGTTCCACGTAAAATGAACTACTTATTTGCCTTCCTTGGCAACTGGTAAATTAAAACTAAGCAAAATCTAAGATAGACAAGAGAGAAAGAACGAACAGCGATATTGAGCAAGAGACAGAGAGCACTGGCTTACAACACTGCATTTCAGGACTCTGTAAAGGAATTAATTCAGTTATATTTAACCTTAATGTCAACGAATTGCATTCCGTACCCATTTTACACATTTTTCCCTTCACATAAATTCAAAGTTTTTGAAAAGTATAAATTATCGCTAATGTGTTCAGCTTCAAATTGTGGTATTTTGATTCGCTTGCAACAACCCTGTTCCAAATCATTAAGCACATCCATCAGTATGTAAATCTATCTCATTTTTATGATATTATTATCTTAACAATCAACTATTTCGTTCTTAAGTATTTCAACGCAATTCAACTTTTTCTCCTCAACAAAATATTTTCTATCTTTCCTTTAAGCCTTCAAAAATATAAAGGCATTGTTTCTATTCCCTCTTTAATAGTCTTTTCCATTACTTGTCTCTAAAAAACTAAATACTGTACAATTGCTGAAAAAAATTTCCATTTGCCCATACTTAACTTCAGCTTGTTCCTCCCTAACCATTCTTTCGTTAAACATTTCTAAAAGATTTCTTACTCCCTTACTTGCAATCATAGTATTAGCCATGTAAATTATGACTTTATCTTCTCTTATCATTTTGATTTTGTTCGATAAACCTTTGAAAATCTGTCGGAGTATTCTTTAATCTCATTGACATCCTCATAAACTTGAATTGTCCGTAAATGATTTGAATGAAGAATATTTGATTGATTAATCTTATACGAACGCGTGAAAGTAATCATACTTAGGGCACAACTTCAAAAAAATAGTTTTATTGACCAATTGGTCTAACAGATCATCAATGAAATATAAGTAATTTATCTTCTTTTTCAATAAATATTACAAATAAAATATACAAATATTCACCTTTGGCCAAACAACTAAAAGGTTTTGATTCTTCTAACCTCCGTTTTATTTCACACATTACCTCTGACTAATTAGGTCTTCATGTATTAAAGTATAACTATTTTAAACCATATTGATCAACTGTCACCTAACATTATAACTAACTTGCTCACCTATTTTGATCTTAATGAAAAAATTGCTTCCTGAATCTATGAGGAATTCTGTAATCATTTTATGATTAGAATTATTCATAAAATTAATTTTAAAATATCTTACATAGTTGTTTCTACTCATGTTCTTATTCTTCAGGCACAGCCTTGCTGGTGTTCATCGACGCATCTTTCTTCTTGCCCACGTAAGCTTTGGACAAGTTAGAATATCAGTTAGAATAATACATTGTATACGCGCTTGATTGCGCAATCCTTGGATCGGAATGCGTTGGATAACGCGGCTCAACAATTCTTTCTCATCATCTGCATTACTTCCAAACATCTCAATGGCCAGCCATGTACGCCTCTCGAATTTGGGCCTTCCCACAAGCTTATATGTTTTTTCGCCAAACGATCAATTTGGCACACAACTCCTCCATTAGTAAAAGCACAAGCACTGAACCAAATGTTAGCTTTGCCCTTGATTTTGCTAACCAGAATCATTTTCTCAAAAAGAGTCCACCAATTCAAAAAATTTGATTATAATTTTCATTGCCTTCGCCACATCTTTGCCGTTAATGTTGCTATTGTTGTTATTGTTGCCATTGCCTTTTACGATGGTCCGTTTTGTCCTGCCGCCTGCGTTGGTGTTGTTTCTGCAATCCTCTTCGCCACTGTCTTCGTCCGAAATGTCCAAACCATATTCACTGTTTATGCTGTCGCCATCTTCGATACCTGCATATCTAAAGTTATTTTCATCTCCGTCTTCGCCAAAATGTTCGACTTTGCTATGCGTTTGTTGTTTTGCCATTGACTAACATATGCCGTCTGATTCATCAAAATTTGTCTCGATCCGCATTTTTTCGTAGCCGTTTTCGCCAATTTCATCCGAATACTACATATCTTGATTCGTTCATTCATTTTAAAACGTATTGAATCGCATAATGTCTGGGTTTTTTCGTGCAGGTGGTTATTTTATTTAATAAATATTAATACTCCATTTTACCGTGTAATCGGCCCACTTCTAATATTTTAGACGAAACACAGTTAGTTTATTGTTTTATTTTTGCACTTTATAATCTCATTTGCTGCATTCAGCAATCAGTTCCTCGCGCTCTCTGCAGTCTGCATCAACCCCCGTTTGTATTGAGAGAGCGATGACAGCGCGAGAGAGAGAACAGTCAACAGAGCGACTTAGATTGTACATTACAAATGTATGTTATATTAACTTTTAATTAAGTATCTGTATTAAGTAATTATACGTAAATAAGTAAGTAAATAAATAATTATACGAGTACGTATATATGTAAGTATATAAGTAAGTATTGATGTAAGTTCCATTGGCGTCGATTACAATTTGAGGATTGGTAACTTAAGAAGGTTAATTGTAGTGAACCGACATCAGATAAAACCATGCCGTATAGGGGGTATTCATGAACAACGCTCGTGTTGCAATTGATCGCCAGTGTTTTTTCGAAAAGTTTTGGAATGGTACACATCTTGGCAATTCTACGATTGTTGCTAATGTTAAACTTTCTGCTCATCTTGTGCAGCGGAATAATAAAGGACTGCTTCCAAATTTAATGGGGCTGCCAGTGGTCTGGAACAGGATGCAGAAAAGTTATTAAGTTGAAGGGATGAATGAATTTACGCTTTAAGTTCACAAAGGATTAAAATAATTAAGGATTCATTCCAAATTCATTTTACATCCTAATGGGTAGCTAATATAACATTGGAAGCTGTACAGGTAATAGTTTGACATTGGAAGTCAGTATTTTCAAGGTCCGCTTGCAATTCTTTTTTCGTAAACCTCTTATACATATGTATATGTAGCTCAGATTTTATATTTATTAAATGTGACTTCGGCTCTAGCTCGTCGGCTATGGAGGTGATGATCTAGCTTGTACAGATCAGAAATTGAGCGTGCTTACAGAACAGTAAGAATCAAACAATAAATAAAAAATAATAAATACATATATTTAGAAAATTATAGTAACCGACTGCTATAATTGTGTTCTCAAAATGCACTTCTCTACCAATGACCACATTCCTTAAGAACATGCCTGTGGCTGGCTCATTGAAGGAACATTGAACATTGAAGGAGTTCAGTATTAAAATATTTGTTAAGTATTCATTATTCCCCTTTAGTTTTTATATAACATTTTATACTATAGATTAATGTAATGTTTAAATAGTAAAGTAAATAAAAATAAACATTAATCATATTGTACATTGAGAGAGTTGCTTATGAGAGATGGTATTTAATATAATACTTATGTACATATATAACATTCAATATAAGATGAAAGTATAAAAAATATAAAAAGGTTTTAGTTTCTTATATTATATCAATGTATTACACTCGCTTGCATAAGTAAGACGTTGTGAAGATTCATTCAAATTTTTTTTTTCTTCTTCTTGGTTTTATTAGTTTAGTGGTTATATGTGTTATATTTTTAGATTTATGAATTTTTTTATGAGTTCGGATAAAAATTATTCTATAGATATAAACAGATTACATTAAATAATTCCATCAGTTTTAAAAAAATATAAATTATATATACATACATACATACATGTACATAAATGTACGTAGTAAGACAATCGCCGCTTATTATGTAAAGTTGGTTGTGGTATAGGGATCTAAGTGTCTCTTCGTTTTTGGAAAATAGATACGAGACCAATTCCGGCGAAGTCCAAAAATATATATATTTTTTTTAAATTAATTTATACATCTTATAAAGACGCACTAAAACTTGTTCGATCTCAGTCAACGGACTTTTTTGATCAATGATATACCTTTCACACGCTCTAGTTTTCTGCAACTTGTGACGACTCTTTTGGAGTCGTCACAATGACGATCCACCCCAATGAGGGGAAATTGTTTTGGTAATGTTACTATTTTGGTTATATTTGTCTTTACCACTATAGAAGCCCCACGAATGAGGAGCATTAGGTTTAATACTGATTAATTAATATAATACAATAAATGTAAGCTGTAGTATAAGAACACGATACGCAATAGCCAATGAATAGAAGGTTATATTAAAGAGGCGGGAGAGGGAGAAAATCTAGTTCGCGGCCAACAACATTGACACACAAAATCATTATTTCACACCTTTTATAGATCTATCTAGTACGCATTCATTTAACAAAAGAATTATTTCCTCCTCCTTGAATTCAGAATTGGCCATACGTTTGAAGAATCGAAACAATCAGGTCGAAATATACCTTTAATTTAAATTTTTTATTTACATTTTTTTAGTGATCATTTTACCATTTAAAAAAGGTATAAAAGTCAGCCTTTTGCAACTATAAATTAACTATTTCTGCCTTTATATGGTTTTAAAATAAACAATTATTAAAATAAAAGACTGTTAAACCTTCTGTTTACTTCTGAAAAAATCAGTTGCTTGAGCAATAAGGACTATTAAATATTTCAATAACAAAATGATGACAAAAAGTTTGCGAAATCCGGCGCAGGCAAAAACGAAACAGCAAGTTTTTGGCCGAAAAGCAAATCGCAAAAACCAAGTGAAACCTGGAGCCCCCCTGAGAAAGAACATTTTCATGGTAACGGCCACCATAGGCATTCAGAGCACGACTACATCGCTGGCGATTGCGCTCTCCCGCCGAGAAAGAAACCGAGAAAATATTTTCGTCAGCAGAGCAAAGGTTCCATGACCACGGCCAAAATATTACATACGAAGAGAGGCGAACCTAATAGAGAGAGCGGAGGAAAAATGAAGAGCAAGGTCAGATTGGTTGTCGACCAGCAGAACAGAGCGGAGGGCAATGGTGAGATCAATCATAATTCGGCCGTTGCCGAGTAACGATAAATAATGAAAAACCCTATAATTAATTGTAGTATTAACTGGAGACTCCGGGTAGTTTAACTGTAGGCTCTGGGTTTGACCAAGTCGATAATTAACCGTAGTTTTGCCGGAGACTCTGAGTTTCGCCGAGTCGCCATTTAACTGTAGCCTCTGAGTCTGACCGCGTTTTGCAAGAAACTTAACAGTAACAATTCTAAACCATGGGTTTGACACGGTTTTATTTAATTTAGCGTAGCGGGGACATCTAAGTCGACTCATATTTTGTGGTAGTTTTCTGTGTGGAGACGGCACTCAATCCATATTATAGCGAGAAGGTTAGGGTAGCTACTCCATCTAACATAGTATTCGAAGTTTAGCGAGTTTTAAAAGAAGCTAGTCTTGGCGAATTTGGCCTTATCCTGTACCGAAAACCTCTGGGTCTGCCCATCCTTTAGGACAGAATCAGCACAGAATTCGTGTATTATTGGCGATGCTCCGGGCTATTCTGGGCTAGAGGTTCTGCGTTTCACCGACCCTCTAGAACAATAATTCTAGAGGCCTCCTGGATAATTGCACCTCTCAGTCGAGTAATCAGGGAAAGATCGATACAGTAGGCGCTTCTCTTCTATTCTGTGGAGGACTGAAAACAATGTTGAAGATATTTACTGTGGCAATTGCCGCTTATTATGTAATATCGGGTATAGTCTAAAGGTCTGAGTGCCAGGTTCACGTTACTTTTGCAAAACCGGCGTGTGTTCAAATATCGCAAGATCTTTTTTTCATTTATATTTCATTTGTTTCCTTTCTTTCTCCTTTATATTAAATTAATACATTTAATTTCAGTTCTGCGAAGGTTAGGGATTTCTAGCAAGCGCTTTCTGTTCTGCAGTCTTGCCTTTTATTATGTAAATTTGGTTGTGGTATAGGAATCTAAGTGTCCGTTGCTTTTCGTTATTGGAAGTGATGAATCCCGGCGAAGTCAAAAAATTTCAAAAAAATGTTGGGTTTAACTGGATTATTAAGTTCTCTTTTTGATTAAATTTTTGCACTTAATAAAAACGCACCAAAACTCGTTCGATCGCAGTTAACTAATTATAACTTTTGAACTTTTTTAGAACAAGTTCACATATACTAGTTTCTGCAACTCTATTCCAATAACAAAGCACATTTTTATTGCCAAAAATGTAGGACCATGTAACAAATAGGTTAAAGTTCGGATATTTCAACTGATATAAACTCAGTGTAGTTAGCTTTGAACTTGCATTACACCTGGGAAGATAGGATTGACTTCACAGCGATAGGTACCTCCTCCTTGTGGAGAATGACGGTCACAGCTGTTAGTATTTATCGGATATTATTGCATAATCAGATTCTGTAGAGCTAAGCCACGTTTCAATAAAGGCTAAAAACACCAGAATCAAAAGAGGCATCAGTGTGTAGTTTTGCGAGCTTTCTAATGAGGCCATGAACATTTTGATAATTAACTTTGAAACTTTTAAGTGATGAATTTTAGAATTTCTGGAAATAATTTATTATAATAAACAGTACGATCGAAAAAACTTTTCTTCTACCCCTTTTCTTTTATCTCGCTGGTTTAGCGGTAAGACAGCTAATTAAGTTATATTTTTCACGCCCATCAAGGCGGTTAAAACGACATTTTAAAATGTTAATCACTTGTCTTGTTATACTTTATCGAAATAAAATAATAAAGAGTTTATAATTAAACAGATTTAATGCGAATCACTTTGCCTTGACATATTTTATCTGAATAAAATAATTCAGAATTTGTAAGAATAATTGTTCTTATAGCCCTTCAGATTACTCAACTTTTGGTATAAAACACATTTATGGGAAAATTTGCTTTCGCATATATATATATATATATATACATTTTTACATCTGTATAAATTCCTATATAGAGTCATACCGTCTAACAAAATAAAAAATATTTGAATTTAAAAAAAAATTTGACAACTTTCCTTATTAATTTTTACAATTTAAGTTTTGAGGGTCATCACCTCCTTACGGGGTAAGATTAAGATGACGATTGCACCTATAATTCACGAAATTTCTGATATCAAAGATAGATATTAAATAAAAAATGAATTAAAAATTATTTAATTAGTTTCAAATTTGGCACACTGCTGTAAATGCTCTTCCAATTTTCAATGTTTTTATTTTATCAGCTGCTTGGCAATTTTGAAAATAATTAAATAATCTGTAATTTTTTTTTTTTAACTATTAATTTATAAAAATTGTATATCAGTTAAAGATGTCCTCACTGGCGAGTTAACCATCGAACAATACTACTTTTGGAACACATTTTATCAAAAACGCCGATTGGTCGCCGCGGCAAGATAATACACATTTGCAAACTAAGTTTAATCGTTATTAAATAAGTTTATAATCTAAACGCATGATACACATACAGCAACAACTCGATCAACCAAGCAAAACAACTTATTTCCAATTACCTGGAGTGCCGGCACAATAGAAAAATTAAACTCACTTTCATTGCCCCGCTCTCTTTCTTTCTCCTCCTAGCACGTACCTGCTGTCTCGCTCTGCTCCCGGATTTAACTACGATCTCGCTCTCCGTGGGAGAGGCCGTGCCGCCTGTTATATCTGTATCCGAAACAGATGCTCAAACATGTTGGTTGACTCCAACCTCACGTCTGAATTGCAGCGATATTGAATTTCTTTGTGTGAAGCAATTCATGGTACTTTCACTATTGTTTCGTGTGAAGCCATCAATTCATGGTACTTTCACCTTTATTACATGTTCTTACATTCCCTCATTGTCGGAACCGCTTTTCCGCCATCCAATCGGTTTCCAATAGACTTTCGTATAGGGAGCACATAGTAATTTTAGGGGATTTTAACATCTCTGGTCCTGAAATGAATCCTCATATATTTTTTTATTGATGCCTTGTTCGACATTTCGCTGTCTCAGGTCAATTATGTACGAAATTTCATAGATCGCTTGTTTGATAGAGAGGCAGAGGCATTGTCTCTGATCCGGCAAGAGTCAGTTTGGTTAGGGTGGCGCCACTGACGCAACCTGAAGATTCATATCATTCTAATTTCGATGTGACTGTCGACATTTGGATTTCCATGAATAATAAATATACAAAATAATTATCATCGGCGAGCTAAGAAGGCCTACTGCTTTTGCAGACTCAACGCTACAACAGCAAATAATGATCAGGCGCTTGCCGATTTTTTTGCTTAATTTTTTTCAAACAAAATATTCGTTGAAATTCGACTCAAATCAGACTTATTTATATACCATGACAAAATAAAACTTACTTCTTTTGGATTTGCGTCAATGCGTCAAGCCGGTTTGTTCGGAGGGTCCCAATTGAATACCAGGTTGAGTGCTTCGGTATTGTGTCGAGGCCCTCTGCAATCCCCTTCTAAAATTCCTTTCCTTTATCCTCAGAAACCTTAAAATTCCCCCATATTTGGAAGGAATCAATCGATATTCTTCTTCACAAAAAAGGTAACGAAATAGATGCTAACAACTACTGCGCAATCTCCATGATATCAGCCATCCCAAAACTTTTCAAAAACGTAATTACTCCCCATTTGCAGCACCTTTGTAGATCAGTAATTTCTCCATGCTAACATGGATTTTAAGACGAAGATCAATGACAACTAACCTTTCGGAGCTTACGTCTTTCATTATAAAGGGCTTTGTAAAAAAATACGGACAGATGTTATTTATACTGACTTCAGTGATCACATTCTCATATGTTACTCAAAAGCTTGCGACTATACGCTGAACTGCGTCAGACTAGTTGACGATTTGGATGTCCGCCTAGATCCTAAATTTGAGTTCATTGATCGTATTTGGTGCATGGTGATTAAGCCAGGTGTGCTTGGATTTATTAAAAGATGGGCAAACGAATTTGATGACCATTACATTACGAAGAATTTATACACCTCGGTAGAGTACGTTTGGTGTCCCCAGTGGGATGTCCTTAGTAAACGCATTGAATCAGTTCAAAAGAACGTTGTACTTTTCCCTCTACGCGCCTCAAACTGGGATGTAAACTTAAGGTTACCCCCTATTCCAGTGGACTTCTCCTATTTAACCTACCTTTCTTAGCCAACAGCAGAACGATGCTAGGCAACGCCCTTAACGATTTTTACAATATAACATCAACTGTAGATAGACTTCCTAAACTAAAAACATTAATCCTAACCCACTTAGTACACATGCAAGCCAGCAAACGAGCAGCGCGCTATTAGTCTATTTGGTGTAGCATAGTTTCCTCGCATTCTTTTATCTATACTTCCTTTCAGAGTAATGCGCAAAGTACGAACACTCCACGCTAAGGATAAAGTCTCAAACAAATAGTGATTGTTTTGATCGGA
The DNA here is from genome assembly GCA_008042775.1 of Drosophila pectinifera. NCBI lineage: Eukaryota > Metazoa > Arthropoda > Insecta > Diptera > Drosophilidae > Drosophila > Drosophila pectinifera. The sequence goes on from VNKC01004985.1 coordinate 58,262, forward strand.
TTCAATCAGTGCTGTCTGCTCTTTAGTTTGCTGTTCATAAATATAGATCTAAATATTCTAAAAGCTTAGCATATATTTCGAAGCCCTTCTTGTGCAAGGGAATGATGTATGATCGTTACAAATAGCCGGAAGACTGCATCTGCCCAAAAAGGAGTTAAAGAGAAACATAAGGGGTTCGCACAATAATTTAAAACAAAACTTTGGACCTTCTTATGACAAGGAGAAGAAAACCAAAAAAAGATAGTTCAATATTAAAGATAGCCTATCTTGGACGTTGATGCACTGCGGTCAGCACACTCAAGTGGCCCTTCGATACCAAGCACGTGCTTGTTAGGGTTAGGTGTTAATGTAGGCACGAAAATAGGAAGTATAGATAAAGGAATGCGAGGAAACCATGCTACACCAAATAGACTAATAGCGCACTGCACGATTGCTTGCTGGCATGTTTACTAAGTGGGTTAGGATTAATGTTTTTAGTTTGGGAAGGCTATCTACAGATGATGTTCTGTGATATAAATCATTATAATTTGCACATAATACTCTAAAGGGCTCATGCATTTCGTAAGAAGTTCTACAATGGTGCAAAACTAAAGGTAAATAGGATCTAGTGTTTCTACAAGGTACGTGTAAATTTAGCTGACCTAATAAGTCAGTACTCTCCACTTCCCCACGGATTAGGTTATATAAAATGTGATGCCTAGCATCGTTCTACGGTTTGCTAAAGAAGGTAGGTTAATCAGGAGAAGTCTGTTGGATTTGAAGGGTAACCTTAAGTTTACATCCCAGTTTAAGCCGCGTAGAGCGAAAAGTAAAAACGTGAACGTCTTTTTTTATCGAGAGCGCCAGCGGAAAATTGCGAGAAAACAATCAGTATAATTATATTTTTTAGAAAGCCTGGATTGTTTGTTCTTAATATAAAATAAATGTCGAGAAAACCAAGAAGGTTGTGAAGAATCAATCTGCTCGTACGTCACTCATCATGTCACATTTCGTAAGATATGCCTTGTAATGGAACACCTAGTACAGCTGCAAACAACTTGTCTTAACCCAAAAGAAGATTTTTGTATCTAAAGTGAATATTGGTTCTATGTAAGAATTCAACATAAAGTTTTGCAAATGCCCGGAGTAACAAGACCAGAAATTTGTGCCATTTGCCATTTATACCATTATCCATTGTACCATCGAAAAAATTTTGCAGTAAGTCGTTTTACAGACTTAACAAATAAGCCTATGATTAAAAAAACAAGTAAGAAAAAGCTGTATGCATCGAGTTAAGATAACAATTTTATTTGACCTTTGCAATTTCAGACGGATTGTTCGCTGAAACATGCTTGATACATGTTGAAATGATGACCATTCAAATTCGGTAGTGCGAGATTGTATCTATTTTGTATCCTGTATCTGAAATGCCGCTTTGTAATGTACTCGACGTCGCTGCAATCGCTTGCTCTGAGCAAGAATTAAGAAGAGCTCGAATGCGATGTAGATGTCTATGCTTGTTGGTACAGTTGAAATTATACCTTGCATAATGAAGCTAGCATAAATGGTACGACTGGTAGCTGTATACTGTTCGCTAGTACTCTTGTTTCTTATTGATATTTTATTTGTGTCATGAAACCCTTGCAGTTGACGATATATGTAAGCATCTGCAGTGCTAATGTTGGTCTTCGTCTGTTTTGGCTTATGTTCGTTATGAAAAATCGGAACTCCAGTTTGATGTTCGTCCAAAATCTGAAGCCTGTGATTGAGAACGTAGCAACAATCATCCCAAGTTGCCAGCAGAATATCGATCTGTAGACCCGATGAAAAGTAATGATTGACATGGTGCATGAATTGTAGATCAGTTTTTGTAGATCTACTGAGTACAGATTATTGTAGTTGTCCTCCGTAACCTAAAAGGACAGAACGGCTTCAAGAACCGATTGGCAGACAACTCAGAGTATAAGTAAAATTATCTATCATAGGTAAGATCAGATCTTTATGTACCAGATACTAGAATGAAATTTTAAGTCGTTTGTTTGTCGTCAAAATGTTGTATTTTTAATTTCGACTACCAAGTTGTATGGGTTGGCCTGAAAGCTGTGGGTAACGTCCTTGGCGGCTATAATTCTTTCTTCTTTGCTGCTTGACCGCGCAACGCAATTTGGATTTGTCTTCTGTGTCTGAATAATAGATAAATATCGGTAATGGCTCTCTTGGATTTGTTGTCTTGAATCCTCCTATCTTCTCATGTCTGCACTTTCCCAGTAATGTGTGAATGTGCTTCCCAACTGTGTTACATTGCAAAACCCCAGATTTGATAATTTCATATCTGCTTTTAATGTTTCTAAAGTGGATCCTGGCATAATGGTATTGCAATTAAATTAGATAACTGTTCTAGAAACGACATGAACAACAAAACTATTACTAATTTTTTCATTAAAAGAAGGGTGTTGAAACACAAAAGAAAAGTTAAATTTTTTTTGATTTTCGATATAGTGTAGAGCTGGTGAACTTATATGAGCCAATGCGTTTACCCGAGGCACCCTATACACTGAAGTACTTGCGAATATGCAGATAGTATTTAAGATTTGGACAAAGTGAATGGAAAGTAATCAAGAGGGAGGCATAGGGTTAACCTGCTCTTTTTAAAGCTAGGTTAAAGATGAAGCTTGGGATGTTTTACCGGGGTACGGTAATCTCTCCATCCTGGCAGTGAGGGGATGGTTTCTTTGATCGTGGTATGGCCGTCTGCCTTCGGCATCTACTATCCACAGCCGTTACGGCGTATCTCTTTGCCTTGATGTAAATTGGAAGGAAACTCGTCATGGTGCACAGACCACCAGTGATTTAGAATTCAGCCCTCTGCACTCGTTTGAATACAAAAATAATACCTGCACTTTCCGAACACTTTCCGCATGGGGTTTTAATTTAAAGAAGAGTACAACCTTAGTTATGTACGGGTGTCTCTTCAATTCATTTCTTTGCGTATAAAGTGAAACCTAAGGAGAACAAAGGTGCATTTTAGCCAATTTATGACCACGGGTCTTGCCATCTGTAGGTGATCGATAATGATTCCATCTTACCCAGGTGATTTACAATTACTGTAATTGTATCATGGTCGTGGCAGCACAGGCGCCGGCTAATTCATCCCTCTGGTTCAGCTCTGTTTTGTGCAGTCGAACCAGACTCTCTCTCTCTTTCTGAAAGGGCACGATAGGGGGGGTTGCTAATGCAGTACGGGTATTTCCTTGTAGCTTCCCTCTCCCTTTCTCACTGTGGTGATCATAGACGGCTCAGTCCCTATCAAGCTCACCTCTCAAGACACGTACAAAACATTTGTTCTGAATCCCGGGTAGCGCAGTGGGCAGCGCGGTTGCCGCGCTATGTTTGCATATGCCGGTGGCCGTGGGCGTGAAAATATTTTCTGAACTCCTCTCGTAGTAACGCACAAGTCATCGAATTCCTTCGACCATCGTATTATAAGTCCAATCACACTCCTGGATTTATGATATCAATAAACACAAGTTTAGGATCTAACGCACACCAAATGGTCAATTAGAGTGATTCTATCCAAAGAGCAGGAGTTCAGCAAATAAGTTGCCAGCTTTGGAGTAACACGTGGGAATGTCAAGCTAGCACTTAGGGATATTTAAGTTTAATAAGTTTGCACTACGCCATGTTTGAAAGTTATTAAGATTTGTTTGTAAATCCGACCTGCGATAGCCGTCCTAATATTGCACGTAAAGTTTAACGTTGTCAGCATGCACCTAGAGTTTGCCAGAATTTTGGACAGGTCGTTAATAAACAATATAAACATAAAGAAACCAAGGTGGGTCCCTTGCGGGATAACAGAGGTAATTCGGAAGACATTGGGGAGGACCTAAGTATAAACAACTTTAGAGAGGGATTACACAGGGCTACGGCACAATACCTAAGCACATCTGGTATTCTATTGTGACCTGACGAATAAACCGGCTTGTCACGTTAAAGGTCCAAATAAAACGAGCTTTCGTTTAAGCTAGCACTGAAGATTAGGTTAGATTTTGTCATGATATATGAATAAGTCTGTTTTGAATCGGTTGACGACGAATAATTAGATTGAGAAAAGATCAGCAGTTGTTTGATCGTTATATTCGGACGTATCAGGACGTTTATATAACAAAAACACAGCACAGTGAAATTAGACCAAGCCGGTAAATAGAGAAAATATATAGCTTGAAATCCAATACGTTTAAATTTAGAATAGAGGTTGGCCTTTATGGCTTTGAAGCGAGTTGAACTAAACCAGAAAGGCTTGTTCGAGGTTGTTGGATAGTATTTCGGTAAAATAGTAATGCGTGGCACTATAAAAAATATCCAACTATTTCAGTGCATATCGGAACAATTACTGCGAAAGCAGTGGACAGTCTTAGCTGGCGAACAAACTTATTCTCCATGGCAATCCCAATATCGATCGTCACATCAAAGGATAATGATATGGTTGCATCAGTGGCGGTACCCTAAATAAACTGGCTCTTGCCGGCTCAGAGACAAAGCACCGATCAAGCAAGCGATCTAAGGAATATCGTGAATGGTTGACTTGAAATAGCGAAATGCCGAACAACCCTTTAATACATATAGAGTGTGCTGTAGTTAAAAGTTAATAATTCAGCCGTGAGATTGGAGTCAACCACCTAGTAGTAGCTTTCCGAAGGTTAGTGTTGAGAAAGAGGTAAAGTGATTTCTTACGAGATTCCGTCTAGAAATGTTAGTTTTTTTTTAATACCCCAGTGTCGGTGGCCTTAATGATAGAATTATGCATTTTCGCATTTTCGATTCCGCTACTTAACGACCCCTAATTTGGCTTTTTTGAACGTAAAAAAAGGCAAATCTGCTGGTTATAAACTTGCTATGAAGGAACTTCACCCATCCGCTTGGCGCTGATTAAGTCTTTAAGTGCTTCTTTGCGAAGGAAATTTTGAGGTTTTGGAAGTCCTCTCATGTGTTCTGATGTGGATAATAAAAGCTATCGTTTGACTCCCTGTTACCTCGCTAAAGGGTGGTGGATCCGGAATAAGGGAGTTAACCAAATTTTATTTGGTCAGATATAGTAATCGTAAAAACGAACTAGGGTGGTTAAATTCAACAAAACTACGTAAACAAACTTTAGCTTAACCACAATTCTATTTTTTCGGCAATTGTGTTGCACAAAGAAAAGAGTCTAGTATGCGGAAATGCGATAATAGATTCAGAATTACCACGATAAATATTATATTATTCGCTTATTATCTAGTTCCAGGGAATCGAACGAAAGGGACAAACAAATTTGGGAGTTGGCGGAAGCAGCGCTCAGTGACTTACTCAGCTTACTCAATTGCGGCTGCGCGGACCAAAAGCCGAATTGTAGTCAGTGTTAAGTGTCGGTCTTTTTCCAGAGCGGACTTGTGCACAGAAAGAGCTGTAGTCGTTCAGACAATGGCTAGGTAAGTGAACAACACGAGACCAGAAAAGGAATAGCTGCCAGCGCTATACCCAAACATAAACTTTATTTATAATTTGTAGTTAAATATTAGTTTATTTGTGTTACTGGGCCAAATCAGATTGAACCAAAATCCCTTGTTAACAAATGCAATCCAGATAAAAACAAATGAAAAAGCTAGAGTCGAGTGTTATCGACCCGCTACCCAAGGCATTTTGGGTGAAAATTGACATCACAATTATTCTCAAAATTATGAAAAACTTGACAAATGATGCGAAATGATGACAAATGTTGCTATATGTTTAGCCATCCCAAAAACAGACAAATGCTGCTACGAGCATGTTGAGGAGCTACCATTGGAGCTACCAACACAGATATGGATGTTCCAGAAGTCTCGCATATACACGCAATGTTAATCGATATGCTATCCCTTTCACACATCCTTGTTCCTCCCTTTTCTAATCAAAATTCTAATCAGAAGCTATTTACTGTGGCAATAGCTGCCAATTGTCTAATGTAAGGTATGGCCTAGGTGTCTGTGCGCCAGATCTTCTGCAAGATCGGCATATTCGAATCCCGCAAAATTTTAATTTTTATAAATTTATTTTCATTTCATTTACTGGCTTAGTTTTTCTCCTTTTTATTTAATTATGGCAATTCACTTCAGTTCTGAGAACGTTGGGAAATGTTTAATAATAAAAAAAAAATTAACTTTCTAAGTAACTCTCTTTTTGCTCTACAACTTTGCCTCCATTTATTCTTAAACGTGATCGAATAATGGATACGTAGTATGACATTGTGGTTTTGCAAGATTGGCGTATTTTCGAATCTCGCAAAATCAAATTTTTTTTTTCATGTATTTTTTACTATTTTTGTACAAACAAAATTAATAAAAATAAGGAAAACTACATAAAAATTTTAGACCCTATCTTAAAATTCCACCTTCATAGCATAATAACTTTAAAGTGTATTATGCGTTTTACTCAAATTTTATTAAAAATATTATAAAAATTAAAAAAAAAACCAAATCGATCTCAAAGGCACAACAATAAAAGTTTCATGGCCAGGGCTAAAACAGGAGACCAAGCCGGCAACATTCTTGACAGCATTCTTTCCCTGTTTGAAAATGCAACCTTATTTCTTATAACCGACAGATGGACATGGCAAAATCGACTCGGCTGGTGACACTGATCCAGAATATATAATAATAGACGTACTAATAATAACGTACGCTATGGGTACCAGGTATAAAAACATTCGAATTACATACATTTTCGCTAGAAGAAAAATCGAACTTTAACGACGCTTTCAGCATATAACTGTTGTGCAAACAATGCTGCACATAGCAGTTCACAAAGTGGCGAAGACGTCGTGTTGCATATGCATGGGAAATCATCCACAGTTCAAATGCGATGATCGTTGATCTAAAAGTAAAGAAGAGATGGGCCCTAGCCAAAGAACTTCGGCTTTGCTTTACCGTGGACATCACGTTACAGCATGTGTTAGCAGCGTACATCGCTTGTTGTTAGTGCGGCTTGTCCGCTCTGTTCAACTGGCAATTTATACTGCTAACCGCTGAATTCCTGACTAAACACAACAGTATTTTGCTAGGAACTGATTCTTTATTGGGCGCTCACGCCTTTTTATAGCTAATCCACTTATGTACTAGTTACATATTCCTTATGTATATTTCCCGCTGGGAGTCATGTATGCTAGAGTGCTCTTGACATTCTGTACAGGCGATAAGACTATTTTTGGGCATTCTTGCATTTTATATATAAGCGTATGTTTACATCTCACACTAGCTTGTGCTGATAGGTGGCGAGTCTTATAGCATGTACATAGACACTTTTGTGGCACTTTTTGTGCGTTGCTTGGATGTGTATTTAGGTACTTCTTAAAATACATTTATGTTGACAAAGCCGGGAATTTAAAATAGAAAAAGAAAAGCAAAAAGAATCATCATGAAACAATACATTCTGCACAGTCTATTGCATAATCAAAGGAACCAAATACAAATCAATAAGAGGCTTCAGTCAATATAGTTAAATCTTACTTTCCAAAATTTTTCTTTGAAGATCTCTACAGTTCACTGGTCCCAACGTGAATTAATTATTAATACTTATGTACTTTTAGGAAACGGCTCTTCGGCTACACTCATCAATGAAGACTTAACAACTAGATGACAATAGACACTTTGTTGCGATAAATCGAGATTTACTCGGAATTTAATTGGATCTTAAACAACTGAAGTTGATTCTATGGATTGTCAGTTAAAAATGCGTGAGCAAAACTGAATGAGAATAGATGAAAATATTATTCTAGAGTTACAGTTACCTCTGCAATCTATCAAAGTGGACATACAAAAGGAGTGCTGGAGGATTTAATGATACTTTTGAAGGTCCTTATATAAGACGATTGGTTGAAACGACTTGATACCTTATGAACTATTCGAGAGATTTAAGGAATAGGTTATGCAGCTTGACATGGTAGCGAGATTTAAGATGCCTAGGTACTAATCGTCAGTATTTCTCGAGCCCGACGTAAATTATGAACTCCACGTATTTGTCGAGGCCTTCGCATCCGTGGCTTATTCCATAGTTAAGCAAAGTGGAAGTTCGATTAATAACAGTCAAACCAAATGTGCACCGCTTAAGCCGTTATCTATTCCATTCTATTATATTCTATTGCAATGCAGGCTCCGGTGTTAGGTACTCGTCTAAAATATTCTATTTTGTCATTGCACAGCATAGATATACAGGAAACAACTCGTATTATTGATATTATAAACAGGTAGAAAAGCCACAGAGAGTGTTACCGACTGTGAGATACCCGGAACCCAAAGCATTGTTAAAATAAAGAGACACAATTTTTACTTTCTATGAAATCTTGACAATTTTTGCTATTAACATGGTGGCAACAACGAAAATACTAATGTTGCTACCATTGGAGCTGCTTATACAAATGTATATGTATCAGAAATTTTGCATACACAAAACATTGTTTTTTTATTTTAATACTGCCATTTTTACGATCCGATGTAGAGCACGTCCGAACAAATGTATTTATTTCATACATATTTACCCTAAACCGAAAATCACGACTTTAGTTTAATTATACGACCTCGGCATCGCGATGTTTCTGATGCTAGGAAAACTTATATCAAAGGAGTTGAGCTCAGCTGACGTTTTACTATGCAGATTGGCATAATCGCAATCATACTCGCTGGAAATTTATTGTATCAATCGATCAGAAGATATCCCAAGGGTAAGCTATCTTCATTCATTGTGTCATTGTGAAGTACTCTACAGACATTTAAAATAGAGCGCGCAAATCTATAATATTACCAAATCGCCATTTGTTAAAGAACTTGGTAATCAAGTGGTACCTTGAGCTTAACTTAAGACTTACATTTAGGACATTTGATTTACGGCAGGCAGTTAAACGGCTAAGGTCAATTGTCAATGTTTAATCAAAGAATTTCGGGTATTTTTGTCTTTTTACTTATATTCAATTATATAATTTCAAAATATAAATGAAATATTTTAGTACAATTCCCGACAGACCGCAGGTTAGATGATGAACAGAATTGCCTAATGACAGTATCAACTTTCAAAATCCATTAATTTCTCAAAAGCTTTAAATTTGCCTTTTGTGACATCATTAAGCATATTAAAAGCATAATCCTCGTCTAGCTTTACTGAGCTAAGCCATTTTTTATAGTTAAGGCATAATTTTTCGTCAATATTTACTCTTAATTAAGACAAGTCTACTATGTAAAATAGACTAGAGAACCTAAAGTTTGCACAATATTGAAATTTAAAAAGTTCTTTTGAAATAATTCAATGCGCTTACTACGGAAATCCCACTGAAAACTCCAAACGCAGGATCCGTACTTTTTGTAACATATGGATAATCGAATGCTTTCGACCAAGTTTTATAATTCTTCCACTCTACCGGATGTATTCGTCAAACATGAAATTTGAGCTTTAAATTCAAGTTTAGGATTTAGGCGGACACCGAAATTATTAACTAGTATAATTCTTTCCAAGGTGCAGCAGTTTAGCGTATAAGTTGCAATCTTGGGATTGAGAGTGGTGAGAATGTCGTCACATTGCACTTAAGGTCATTTACTTTTAATATGTTGGCAGGACAGCATAGTTGAAAATTGATAGTTCTGCTTATGAATCCGCCAGTGCCATGAGAGTTAGTCAAAATTTTGGGTATATCAATAATATATATTGTAAACAGTAAGGAACCCAGATGGCTTCCTGTGGGACCCCCGATTAAAACCCAAGAACATTGGAAATTTATAGAGGGCGTACTACAGTTCAGATAACTTGGGATCTATCAAAGTAGATCGAAGAATTCCCAATAAATCGAGATTCCGATTACTGATCTACCAGGGTATTGCAACTGAAGAGTAATTACATTTTCAAAAAGTGTTCGGATGGCGGATTATTTAGAGGTTACTCCAGAGTTATTGGAATCCGTTTTGTTACCTTTCAAATAAGGGGAAATCGGGAGGTTTGGAAGAATAAGATGTACAAATCCAAAAACAAAATGCTCAGGCTTTCGGCACAATATGCAAAAATGGAAATCTCAACTAAATTAAATGATTCCGAAATAAAAGAAAAAAATATAATAATAATTATAATATATAAAATATATGTGTAATCCTTTACCACTGGCTTCATCGACTTATTTTTGTATTTTCTATTCTGTTAAAGATAGAAGATAAAAAGCGATATTTCGATGTGTGCAAAAATGGAAAT
>VNKC01004986.1:9795-72680 GCA_008042775.1 Drosophila pectinifera
GGGGGGTGGGGGGGGGGGGGGGGGGGGGGGGGCGAGAAAGGAAAAGCGATTTTTTTGCAATTAGGCTTCACCCTCTCGGTGGGGCAGCGGTTACGGGGATTTCCTTACAATGGACAATGAGTCGCCATTTGTCCTCGATGGCGCTGCCGTCGATGAATTGATTTTCTGCCCGACATGTTAAATATTTGCCATCGTCCTCGCGTCCGGGCGTAAAGGTCAGGATACTTAGAGATTGATTATCGGGTTCATTAAACTAAAAAAGAAACGCAAACAGAGTCCATTAGGAAATGAATAATGAAACGGAAGCGGGTCGAAATAGAACGGAGCCAAGCCAAGGACCCAAGGTGCCCAAGGAGCCCGAGGAGCCGAAGGAGCCAAGGACCAAGGCCGAGGCAAATACATAAGCGAAAATGGAAAGGAAATTTGTGGCAATTATAAGCAACGCACACAGTACACAATATTAATTTGTATTTAATTAATGAGTTCGGGACTTTGCGCATTTGTTATGAGTATAGTTTGGCCTGGTCCGCGTCCGAGTTCGGACTTACGTTCTTGGTGAGCTTCTTCAGCTGCTTGCTGCCCTTCCACCAGGTGATCAGCGCCGGCGGCTTCGATCCCGAGCTCTTGCACTCCACGTCGTAGGTGCGATCCGCGGACACGAACCGGTCCTTGGTGAGGATGTGCACGGCCATGGGTTTCACTGGGGGCACATAATAATACTTGATTAGCACATCTCCTGAGAGATCTTTCTGCATCTGCTCACAGTTGACGTCCAGGACGACGACCTTGTTGTTGGGCGGCGTCAGGTTCGTGTTGCTGGCCACGCACATCAGCCGGGAGTTGAGGTGCTGCCGGCCCACATTGGGGTAGGACAGGTGGTTCACCGTCTTCCCGTCGACCCGCTGCTCGAAGGACTCGTCGATGGCCGTGTTGTCCAAGTACCACGTGACGTTGGGTCGCGGCCGCCCTGGATTCCGGCCATATAAATAATTCATAAATGCAGATAAATAAATAACACATAATAAATAATTCACCCAATTTCGGGGGCCTATCACTCGGATGCTAGCAACGACTGAGGGGAGTTTGGAATTTAAAATTTAAGCATTTACAACTTTCTAGCAGCAGAAAGGCAACCCTTGTACTCGAAAGCTGACGAAAAACTTTCCTATAATCTTTTAATTGACAGAGCCTGCCTTTGAAATTCGGGACTTAGAAAGGCTTTCCCAGAACCTTTAAATGATTGATTTTACAGAGGGAACAAGGAAGATGTCTTTCTAGCTTAAAATTCAACTTGAACTTTAATTTTAAAAAACCTAACACATTAGTTTATCGTTTCAACTGATATTATATTAATTAATATTATATTAATATTCCTTACCGCCTGAGACTTCGCAGGTCAGGACTATGTCATTGCCCTCGTTGAAGGACTCCACATTCCCCGCCTTCTCGTGCCTGTTCTGGCCGTAGATGATGGGTCTGTCCGGAGGGACTATGACGGTGAGGTTGATCTTGAGGTTCCGCGTGGGGGAGTTGCGGAAGTCGACGCGGCACCGGTAGACGCCCTCGTCCTCGATGCGGATGTTGTCGATCTTCAGCTGGGCGGGGTGGGTGGTGCTGCTGAAGTGGGCGCGGCTGCCGAAGGCCGAGGGCGAGGACCACAGACGCGCCTGCCCGAACTGCCGGCCCCGCACATCGAAGCTGTAATAAGAGTAGTTTTTTTAAGCATTACATTAGTAAATTATCACAAATTAATACATAAATAAAATAATTTAATTAAATAAATGTGTTCGGTTTTAGTTACTTACTTGTAGATGGGCTCGCCGTCGCCCTCGCGGAACCAGAGGACCATGTAGACGGCGTCGTCCCGCTCTTGAGGGGAGATGTCGCAGGGCAGCATCGCCTGGCGCCCGAGGACGCCCTGCACGGTGGTCAGGGGAACCGGGCGGTCCAGGTTCTGCATGAGCTCGTCCTGCTCAATGTAGGTGCCCAGGGCCTGGCCGATCCACGCGAGCATCAGCATGGGCAGGATCAGCTGCCTCCACGCATTGGAACTGGGGTGCTGATGGGGTTGTGGTTGGGGTGTGGCCTCGGCTCTCCTCCTCCGCCGGGAGTGCGGCCCTCGATCCTCCTGCTCCTGCTCCTGCTCCTGCTCCAGTTCGTGCTCATCCAATCTCTCAATCCGGTGGCAATCAAATCCCTGGACCGGTGACTCCTCGTGATGCATGGTTTTTGCTTTCTCTTTATTCAAACGTGTCGCTGGCTGGGACTATTCCTTTGGCCTTTCTCATAGCCACCGATAGCTCAACGCATTTTCATCCATACTCCGGACTCTGTGGTAAACCAGGATGATTGGCTGCACCAAGCAATAAGTGAATTTATTAGATTTACACAGTAAAGAAGGTTCTTAAATTGATTAAATCGAAAATTAAGTAACCTACATATAATATAATAACTGCATACTATTAATAATAACTTATATGTATTCACTTAATAATGGTAGCAAACATAATTATAAAATATAACCTTATTTAAACTCTATTTTGCCATAGGTTTTTCCTTTAATAAACCAAGCAATAAGTGAATTTATTAGTTATTACACAGGGAAGTTAGGTATTTGGTTCTTAAATTGATTTAATCGAAAGCTTAGTAACCTGCATATAGTATAATAACTGCATACTATTAATAAATACTTATATGTTTTCACTTAATAATGGTAGAGAACATAATTATAAAATATAAATTAATTTAACTCTATTTTGCAAAAGGTTTTCCTTTAATAAACCAAGCAATAAGTGAATTTATTAGATTTTACACAGAGAAGTTAGGTATTTGGTTCTTAAATTGATTATATCGAAACTTAAATTAAACATACACATAGTATAATAAATGCACAATAATAAAGACTTATTTGCTTTCAATAAATAATAGTATAAATAATTATAAAATAAAACCTTATTTAAACTCTCTTTTGCAAAAGTTTTCTCCTTTAATAAACATATTTCTCCTCCTGTGCAAGTCACTTTTATGGCCGACAAGAAATATGATGCATTGCCAATTATTTTGGAAATTCTAGCTTACAACATAATAAATAAATTAAATAAAATTCTGCCCCCTTGTAGCTTTATTATTGGCTCTCAGTAGTCATATCTGATGACTGGCTGCCGAAAATATTTGTAAATTCCTGCCACTAATTCCTGCAACTAATGAATCTAATAAACAAGACAACCAGGGGCAGAAAGTGCTTGACTTTGAATTTGTAAAGTTGCTTCTAAATATTAGACAATCAAGTTGGCCTTAGAAGTTTACCCAGGAGATATTTCAGATATTTCTGTTGAAGAGAGAGGCAGCCAAGTCAGAAAAGTGAGCTTTCAAAACTTAAAAATGGCCCATAAATGCAAATGGCTTATGTGAGTGATGGTAATAATATTATGGACAGATAAGGCTTTCAACTCCAAGAGAGTGAGACACTGGGAAAAGCTTGAGAGGGGAAAGCAATCAAGATAGGAATCGGGGCATTAATAAGCCCGCATTTCCAATACTCAATTTGCAATGAAAATACTCTACGATGCATACTTCGAGGCGTCACTAGCTCATAGGTTCCCAAATAAAAGGCTTCAAGAGGTGGAACCGATTGCTGGTCAGCTTCAGCTTCAAGGGCATAAATTTAAATAAGTCCATTGATTTTTTTGGTAAACGTGGCCATTGTCCGGCTGGCCACAATTAATAACCGCTGTCAGTGCCATTCATTTGGCTAATAAATCAAAAGTGTTTAAGCGAACAATGCGTGCCGGGATCAACGCGTCCCACTCATTTTCGCGATTTTATAGAGTCGAGTCTGGTCGGGTCGGGTCGGGTCTCTTAGCAAGTCGCTTAAGTGTAACTAATAGTTTTATTCGCCGGTAATCACCGCTGCATCTGCCAGGTTCTGGGGGTATTCATGACTCTCGAGTCTCGGCTCTCGACTCACGGCCAGGTTGGAATTCATGAGGCATTTGCGGTCGCCTCACTCAATTTGCGGAGCGGTTTGTCAACGTAATATCTTAAAAATGTGAAGTCATTTGTTTGGCACATGGCTGACATGGCCAAGAGCCGAAAATCAAAACTGACAGGGCGAGAAAAGCCGGGTAAGTTGTGCGGATTGTGGCCAAGAAAGTATGGCCGTGATTGGCCAGTCGTAGTCGTAGTCGTGGTCGTAAAAGATGATGATGATGATGGCCGGAATGCGACAGGGCCCAAGGGCCAACGGCATATGGCCAAGTCAGATCCCATCCGCCGATAACAAAGACGAAAGAGTTATGGGTCTGGCAGAAACGAATTTCCAAGATTCCAGCCATGGCTCATGCTCATATGTCCACTCAAAGTTATGGGCCTAATGCCCCTTTATGGCCGTTTAATGTTATAACTTAATTAATTATTACGATATTCCATTTCCCCCCGTCGCGGAAAGAGCTCCTCATAAATATGCGCACAATTTGCCTATGAATGTGATAGCCAAACACTCGACCCAGAGAGCCGAGGTACAAAAACATAGGGATAGGTATACCCTGAATCGGAGGGTATATGTAACTTCCAGCTCTTTAAGCAATTTAGATAACATTCAGAAATAAAACACTATTCTGCCAGATCAATCATCATTGTAAAACATAAATAAACAAGCTCCTCTTCCCTCAATTTAGATAACATTCAAAATTAAATTAAAATACTGCCATATCAATCGGGGCTTCTCCAATTAAATGTATCTCTCGAGTCACCCGACTACCTACCTATATTTTGATGGACTTCCAAGGGTATCTGCTGGCTCTTTGTGGGGCTCTCGACTCCCTTTGTTAGCCACTTTTGGTTATTACCAACCAAATATTTTGAATGCTGACAAACTGACCCCACAGAAAAAAGGCAACACAACCGGTTATCATCCGAGTGAACTTGAATTCCTCACTATTTAAAATTCATTAGCTTTTATCTGTTTTTATTGCCGCATAGAATAAACAATAGATGCGTTGATTTATTAATTATTTATCTCGATTTTGCGTTACAAGTAATGAAATAATATTTCCCGCGCGGACAAAAAGCGGCTGAAAAGCCAACAAAGCCTTTTCCGATTGTTTGATTGAAGGTGTCGCATTAAAAATTAAAATTCCAAATAAAATTTAAAAGGCCTCGGCCAGCGAACGTAAACAGGAATTTGCATTTACACCTGTAATTTCAATTTCCGTCCGCTGCCGCTGCTGCCTGGTGGCACTCAAAGACGCTAAGCGCTTTCTAATGGACGCAATTAAGCTGAGTAGCATCCCCCGCCAGTTGGCCGGGAACCCCATCCTCCCCAGAAGTCGTAAACTTGATTTCCTATGCTCTCTCACTCATGCAGTTCCCCTGGGCGCTTTGTTCGCACATGGAGGTGCGAATTTTTCAGCCCGAAAGCAGATCAAAGATATTTGCATACCCAAGTCCAACTAGTACAGGTTCCCCTCGCTCTACTCATCGTGGGCATTAATAAGTATAAATAACTCTTTGATGGGCAGCCGGTTGCTGGCTGAATGGCTGGCTGGCCGGCGAGTTTAGTTTGTTTAGTTTGCTGGCCATTTGTACAAAACACCTTTGGCTTCTACACGAAATATGACAAGAAATCAACCGAAACCGGTTTCGGCTTTCGATGTAATGTGATTTTTTGTGAGAAACACCCAGAAAAAAAGGCACAACACTTGGAAAAATATACAAAGATACGTTTCACTCAAAGAATTATAGCCATAATGAATTTAATAATAAATTGGTCATTGAAAGATGCGGTGTTCCGTATGATGTGGCTTTATCATGATTTCATTATGGATAACAGTCATTAATGGAGGCATAGTTCTTCTAGTTTATATATTTTTACTGGGTATATATCTTTTGTTATTTAATATTATTTAGAAAGAAAAAATTCCTAATTAGCTGGCATTTCTGCTAGGTAAAGTGCAAGCTTATTTATATGTTTATTTGTCATTATTATAGCTCAAAAAATGCTGCTTAAACTTGATGAACTCCAGCCAAATTTTGTTAAGTTAAAACCCAAAGCACTGGCAATTTTACTGAATATATTTTTATAATATCCCTGCTATAAGGACTACCTTTTTCGGAGTGCAGAGAAAAACGGATACGTCGCGCTTGAAATGCTTAAATGCTAAAAGATGTTTGTGCGCCGCTGGCCTGCCGATGTTGTCTCCGCTGCCGGTTGCTGTGGTGTTGCTAATTAAGATTACAGACATCGATACTTTCGGAAGGCAGTGGCACGTACACAGATACACACTCGCCGGAACAGGGTACACCTTGAATACATATATATAAATATATATGTATATAGAGCCGATAAGTGTGTGTAAAAAGATGGCCAGCAGCCGAAGGCAGAGGCGAAATCAGGTAAAAGGCCGAGCTGAGCCCGGCAAAAGGCGGCTGATAGCTCCCCAAAGTGCTACATCAACGCCTAGTGACAGCGCCGAGGCTCAGAGTGGAGCTCCTGGCTTATTAATTATGTAGCTTAATTTGCGATTATGCAGATATGCACGAGCATAAATTTTCAGGGAAATAAGCAACCAGCAGCCAGCGGAGATAACTCACCTGCTAATGTATGTGCATATAAGCCGGCCGATTTCATTCAATATTCCATGTTGTTTTTATTGCCCATCGGCTGGTGTTTGCTTTGTTTAACTTGGTTAAGACTCCAACTCCGATTGGTTCTGGGCCAGTTTCTGGCTAGTTCTTGTTTCAGTGAGCAGCCACGCCGTCTGAGATGAATCTGCGAGGTAACCGGAAGACAGGCATTTAGATACTGGCAACCGATTGCCCACCTAATTGGCCGTGATTTACGTTCGCATTTAGTTTGGCTTTCGTTTCGTTCACCATCCACTATTGTGGCCAAGTGTAATCAAGTGCCGCGCGAGGATCTCTCGAGTCTCCTCTCGTTGTGACAACTATTACCATAACAAATCAGCGCGCCTGCCACTGACAGGGCCAATTGAACCGCACACGGAGCGACGACAAAAAAATATTTACACGGCACCCGGACTAGGGAAGGGCTGTTCAGGAGGGAGTGGATTCGGGACTGGGGGGGGACTGTGGCTCCGACACGAGTCACCAAACAACAGGGACGACGGAGGCCGCCATATCCTTGCAGCCAGTATTCTGCCGGTTCCTTTTTTATGCCACAGTCGTAAATTCCAATTATCGACGAGCTCGAGGCACGGCACCGCAAACCGAGCAGCGAGCGGTGAAGTCGTCCTCCCTGCTCCCGCTCCTGCTCCTGCTCCTGCCCCGGCTCCCGCTCTTGCTCCCACTCCTGATCCTGCTCCTGCTCCACTCCTTTCCGTTCCTGCAAGTGGAGAGCCACTGGAGTGCTGGCAACTGGAGAGGAATGAAGTGGAGTGGAGCCGATTTTCAAAGTCAGCCACGGCAACGTTTGTTGCTATTTCGGTTCGACATTTTCATACGATTTCTTTTTAAGTATATATATTTTGGGGTAATCCTCAAGGCTTTAAATGCAGTTGAAGCCTTTTATTTATACTTTATCCTAGACAGTTCCTTTGTTTAATTAATTTATTAAAGCTTCAGTCACTGCAATTGCATTGCGGTTTGTTTATGTTCAATTTGTAAACATCTCTTTGGAATTCTTTTGTTTAAAATATAAGCTGGCAAAACAAAAAGGTTAAAGTTTAACTTAACCAGAGACTTTAATGATATATAATATAAAGAAATATCTTGTGGAGTTTTTAGGGTTTCAGAAAAGGCAAGTTTAAATTGCTAATTAGCTTTAATTATTTATTAAGCTTCTTGGGATTATCATGCAGTTTTTAACTTTGTAATTAGTATTATTATAATGCAATTTCCTTTAGATGTTATTAGATATTTTGTCAGCCTTTCAGGGGTAATTTATAAGTTATTTTATATTGTTTAGGGCAGCAATAAACAAGTTCGTGGAATTATTTAATTACTTTATTGGTTCTTTGGCTTGTAAGCTAATTGTATTTTGACGATTTAATCGCTTAAAACGTGTTTAAATGGCTTTGTTCACCTTTTCGGGGCAAAACAATAACACTCGGTTGGAGGCACAACGATTCCATTATACTTTTGTTATTTATGAGCTGTTTTTTTGAGATATTATCATTTCAGTTAGCTGGCTGAAATTGGAGAGCTAGAGATGCCGGCAAAGTTTGGGGCGCACTTTTAGCATTTTGGGCTATGTTTGATTAAAGATAATTTGCATTTATCACTGGGCCATCGATGGCGGGGGGGGGGAGGCCTGAGCCTGGCCCGTGCCTCAACGATGCCTTTATTGAGCACTTGGCCACTAAATCCTGTATCTGAACACAATTCCAAACACCTCAGCGCTCAGCGCGACCGCTCGGCTCAGATACTCACACTGAGGCGCACGAGATACACGAGCACCGTGCACTTGCGTCCGTAGTGGTGCGTGCTCGAGTACGAGAGCCGAGAACCCTTGCGGGTGTGCGTGTGTGTGTGTGCGGCGACGGGTGTGCGTGTGCGAGAGGAGCGCTTTAAATGGAAGGCCTGAAGCGAACGGATTGGGCTACATTTCCACTTGGGCCGCTCGCGTTTTCCGACAGCAACATGTGTACCGTTATGGGTTCGCGTATCTACTGGCTGCCCGTCGTCGTCGGCGAGTTCGTCGATGCTTTGATTTCACTTCGAATCGCGGCGAGTTCGAAAACGATGGGGCCAGCTAGCGAGCGAGCGAGAGAGCGAGCGAGGGAGCGAGTTCGAAAACGAGCGCCAGAGCAGCGGCCTTAAGAGAGCGGCGCCACAGAGCCCGAAACTTGGCATACGATATTGGGGCGCGCTACGTTAACAGTGCATCTACATACTCTACTCCTGTGTGGGAAAATTTCGATTGACAAATTTCCTTGCGTCCCGCTTGCCACTCCTCGCCCCCCTATTTATGCGTGAAGACTGCCCCTCAAACGGCAGACTTTCCCTGCGATGGGCGATAAAAGTTGTCGCTGTAAAAGTAATTAGAGCTAGGCACGATTACACGGTGTCCTATATCGTATCAGTCGGCGATTCAGATACTCGCCGCTCGGCAGATGAATAATTGCTGGCCAAAAAGGCTCCGAGTTGGCCAAGAGCTGGTAGGCTTAACTTGTAGGCTTGTAACTTAATTATTAACTTAAGATCAGAGCTCTTTTATCTTGCATGGAACGGAGTAGGTTATAAGTTATAGTATATTTTTATTTTACTTTCCTTATAAAAGTATAAAAGAGCTCTTAACCCTCCAAATAGGAGTAAAGAATTTACTTTCCATATTTATATCCTAGATAAGGATTTGCTTAAAATTGATTATAGTATTATTTATATTATATTATTACATAAAAACTCAGAAATTACCAGCTTATGCTTATAACATAATCATTTAAATAGTTCCTAAATAAGTAAAAGTTGTAAAACACTTTTCTTTCACTTAAGTTTATTATTATATATTTATTTATTCTTCATCTTGTAAATAAATTAAGTACTTTTTTAATAAAGAAAATACTATATTAAACTATACTGCATTTCCTTTAAATTAAAATAATTTTTCACTACTTTTAGTATTTATTTCTTTTACTAAGATATAATATGTAAATACAAAAATGTGTACTCAGCTTTCTCAAGAGGATTGAATTACATTTCTCATACAAGATACTCTATAATACAA
This sequence comes from Drosophila pectinifera, assembly GCA_008042775.1. Taxonomy (NCBI): domain Eukaryota; kingdom Metazoa; phylum Arthropoda; class Insecta; order Diptera; family Drosophilidae; genus Drosophila; species Drosophila pectinifera. Next base: position 19,478 of record VNKC01004986.1, read on the forward strand.
TTTAAATCAGACAGGTACAATTATTTAATTACTTCAAAACATGACTCACATATATAAGCTTGAAATCAGGTTTTTGGCGAATTAATTCAGCGCGGTGTTGACCTATACAAAGTTATTCAAAACAGACAAAAGAAATGCTCACTCATTAGGGTTTATTTATAAGACTTGAGGATTTACTGTAATTATATGAGCAGCTATTATAACTCACTGATTCACCTTTGTTTTTAGGTTCTTTATAATTTTAATTATTAAAAGAACAACCTGAAGAGCAATTATAACTCATTGATTCACCTTTGGTTTTATTTTCTTTATTATTTAAATTATTTAAAGACCTTTTAGGGGGATAAGCTATGCTAAATCTGTATTGTAAACTTATAACAATCTTTGAAGAATATATAAAATACCCAGAGCTATTTGGAACTCCTTATTTAAAGGCATTTAAATCTTTATTTAGTTAATCAGAGATTCAGCGAACAGACTTTTCCGCTTTAAGGCCAGAGCAAATATTTTTGCTGGCTGGGAAAAGGAGGTCTGCGCGATGAATAATATTCCTCTAGCCCGGGAAATGGGAAATTAATTAAATCGAACAATATTTGCTCGCCTGAATTATTCACTTATCAATCAATGTGTTTATTCTTTGACGGAACAAGTCCATAAGTCGGTGTGGCTTTTCAAGTGGATTTCCATAAACCCCCGTATAAAGCACCCACACATACGCAAGTATATATATCCCTCTATATATATATATTTGCGGCGGAACATTGCGCCTTAATTCGTATGATTCGGATCCGGATCGGGGGCAGATGTTATTCATCATGCGAGTGCGCCGCTGTTGCTCTTTATCAAGTGATTGATGCGCAATATCCACACAATATCCACACAATTTGATATGGAAAGGAAGTAGTAAGGAAGCCAGAAGCCTCCCCATCGAGTGCAATCACCTGGGAGTGGGGATCGAACTCCATTGGGTGCCCCATCCCCCATCCCGCATCCATTCCCCGGAATCCGCGTCGGGTCGGTGCCATGCTGGGCATTAAATCGTTAAAGTAACATATACAAATTAATGCAAACAAATACACGAGTGCCGCCCCAATCGAAATGCATTCGCCTCCGGCAATTTTCTCTCTCCGCCCTGCTCCAGATCTTGTCAATAGTTACGACTTTCCGATGTGCCACGGAATGCTAAGCAGATCAAAAGCCCGGCACGTGGATGCACCCCGGCCGAAACACAAAAAACCTGAACTCCCGAATGCGGCTAAAACCAGAGAGAAACTCCCCAAAAACCCAAACTGACAGCCACGAGGTGTGAGAATTCTCAAGTGAGATGGCAGTGCACTCAGCTCCCAGTCCCAGTCCCAGTCCCAGACGGACACCCACAGCCGCCCACTGCCGACAGAATCACTGGGGGAAAATGCTTGTTAATTTAAAGGAAAATCTCCTTAAAATATGGAGCATTAATTTAAAAAGATTATACAATTTAACAGCTCAGTAAAGCTGCCTAGTTTCTAGTTTCCATATTTATCATTTAAATGAATGGGAAAAGATTGTACTTAGAGTAAGCATTTTAATTCCTATAAATTATATTAATAACCTAAATAAATATTATTTATAATATCTGATACGCTCTGATAAGCTTCCCAAAATTTAATAATATTTTCGCTCTGTGCACAAATACCAATCCCACCGCTGCAGCCGCAGTCGCATTCCCCACTTCCCCCAAGCGACGGACTTTCTGGCTCTCTTATTTTGGACTTAGCACCAGGGATTTGGGGCTATTTTTGGCGTTCGTGGACTCGGGAATCGGGAATCGGGAGCTGATAGCCCATAAAATAGGTGTGGTCATATCGTCAATAAATATCCATGGAACTCTTCAATAAAAAGAAGAGCAACGGGCAAATTAGGAAGAAATACTCGGAATGTTTGGAATTGAAAGAAGTTATGCGGGATGCAATGTATAAATAGCGGCGTAAACAAACCGCAGCGCAGCGCACCGCGAGATGCGCAGATACAGATACATCTCCTGCGGTAATGGATCGCGTGCCGGAATAGAACAACTGCTGGAGATACTATGGAGTCGGAGTCTGGAGCCGATTCCTAGGAAACTGGAGTCCATTGTGTATACCATTCGCATTTGCATTTGCCGGGCATTCGTCATGGGTAGCTCCGCTGTCCCATCATCAGATACTCCTGGTTGGGTTCGGAGTGGGGTCTCGGGGGTATCCGCATCTCTCAGTTCGGGTATGCTAAACCAGGGCCGGGGGCCGGGGGCAGCCACTCGGGCTTGAGCGTTTAAAATCCCATTTCCACATGCCTTACATGTGTTTCCAGCGACTCCAACATTTATTATACCAATCCGCCGGAGGAGTGGCTGCGACTTTGGCTTTCGGGCTAATTTACATACGAGAGTGTATGCCAAATGTGGGCTTTTTTGTTGCTTGTCGAAGGCAGCAATTAATGGCAGCATCGCACTGATGACTTAATGACAACTTCCTAATAAAAGCCCAAGAATCCAATCAATTTATTAGCCTGTTACCCGCCAGATACATGCGATTATTTGGCCATTAAGATTTGCATATCAATGCGAACACTCGCTTACAAGATCCCGCCTTGTAGGAGGACCGCCGCCAATCCATAAACATGCCATCAATTAGCATGGGAGTCACACGTTCCACTGAATTACAGAATCGGCGGAGCGGTGTGTGTATCTACGACGGCGGAGTAACTCGGAGTCGGAGTTGACCTTGCCCCTCCTTGGGTGGCAGGTTTTTTGGAGGTAACTGTAGGTACACAGTGAGTTACTATAAAGATTGCATATTAAAATAGTTAGATTTATAAGAAAATTCATAAATATTTGAAATATGACACCTACTGTCTTTGATTTCTCAATGTTCCTCATAAAGTCCAATGATTCCCTGTACTCCCAAGTGACAAGAGCTTAATAAAAGATTCATTTTAGTATCAAGGACAGGCTTTACCTATTTTGTTCCTGTGTACGCGTATCTGGCGAGCTGCCGTGCTGCGGCTCATTAAGGTTTATGGGGACTGAATCTGCTTTGGGCCGCGATGTATACCGTGTATGGGAACCCGGTAAAATCTATACTTCGCACCGCTTGGCATCGCATCGATTTATCGCCGCAAACTCACAACCGACGCAGATGAGCCAGCGGACTGGATGTGAGCCCCCGGCCACGGTCCTAATACGTGCTTAACGGTAACATTTCAATTTGCAATTTTCGACCGCCGTCTGTCTGTCTATCCGCCGGTGAATCCGTCTCCCCACTCGTCTCCCTGTACGCTGCTATATGCTATATGCCACATGGCCCTAGTTCAGTCTGCCTGTCGGAGTGGCCACGCACTTGCCACGCCCTGCATGCTAAAATGTTTTTCAAACATGCAAAGATCACTGCCACAAACACAAGCGCACCGCCACTCATATAAATACAGGATGCACTGGAAATAATACTTTTAAAACCAAGATAAGCTTCGTGTTGAAGCAGAAACAGAGTAAGGAAATCTCCTTAACTCCCACATAAACAGTCTTTATTTTTTACATAAAGTATTCTTCATTCAATATTTTTAAAACCAAGACAGACTCTATTCTGAATTAAGAGTAATCTCCTGAAATCCCATAGAAATATGAGATATGGAGAATATTAAAATCAAGAAATAAGGTATAAGAAATAAGGTATATTTATTTCTTGATTTTAATATTCTCCATTCAATATTTTTAAAACCAAAACAGACTTCATGTTGAATTAAAAAAAAGTGAAAATAGTAATTTCCAGAAATCTCACAGAAATAGATTTTATTTATAATATTCTCCACTTCGTATTTTTTAAATAAAAACATACTTTATGCTGAATTGAAAAGAAAGAAAAATACAACACAGTAATCTTCTGAAATTGCACTAAAATAGATTTTATTTCTTACTTTAAATATTCTTCATTCAATATTTTTTTAATAAAACCAAAGTAGAGGTAGGAAGCACAGTAATCTCCGAAAATACAACATAAATAGTCTTTATTTCTTACTTTCAATATGTATCTATTATTTTTCCATTCATTCCAGACTTTATATTGAATTAAAGAAAAGTAAAACGCAACACTGTAATCTCCTGAAATCCCTCAGAAATAGATTATATTTCTTACTTTTAATATTCTCTATTCAATATTTTTAAAACGAAGACAGACTTGAATAAAAATCAAAGTAAAGCAAGGCAACACAGTATTCTTCCGAAATCCCACATAAATAGACTTTATTTCTTACCTTAAATATTTATCTATTATTTCTACAGTTTCTATATATTCTTCCCTCTTTGAAGCACCCTTTTTCCTGAGTGCATCGCTGCCAGCTTAGGCCGACTGCCCGCAACAGAAACCAAACCCTTTGACATTGTTTTGGTTTTGTTCGGAGCTCGACCCGTGCGATATATAATCAGAATTCGTAGGCACGCATTATTGAATGGGCCCAGAACCCGCTGCCCCTTCCGTTCCCCCAAAAATAAGACTGAAAAAAAGGAAAAAGAACACAAAAGTTGTTCTACGACGGTGTCGTGCCTTATATGAGTGGGGACTCGGAACTGGAGCGGGAGCGGGAGCGGGGGCGAGAGCGAGTATCGTATCTGTATCCGTTTCCATCGCCCGCTCAATGCCCGCTCGCCAGATAAGATACTTTATTGACATTGCGTGTCTAAACACTTTACCGCTACGTTAGTCATTGTTCTTGTCGTTCTGATTGCGATTGTGCGCTTTAAGCTTATTTGCATACTCATATTTCTCCGTTCGGCGGCATTCGGCGGCCGGAGTGCGTGTCGCTGAGCCACTCCGAGCATGTGTATCTATTAGATAGATTCCGAATAGTTTTAATCAGAAGAAACACACTATTTATTAGGAATTGGCTTAGACATGTGACACGAACGTGGATTTATTCACCCGATCACACGCGGCCAGATTAGGAGTGCTTGAGTGGGAAGCCTCTGAGTGAGATACAAGCGAGTTATATGGGAAATGGGTCAAGTTAAGAAGTTCTTAATAAATTAGTTCTATGAAACATTTGCAATATAGAACCCTCCACATAAGTCTCTAAAATCTTAAGGAATCTGATCTATTATACATTTGTAAATTATATAATTTATGTGATATTTATAATACCTTTTTAAGTGAGATACAAGCGAGTTATATGGAAATTGGGTCAAGTTGACAAAGGAGTTCTGGAAGTTCTTAATAAGTTCTTAATAAATTAGTACTATGAAACATTTTCCATATAGAACTCTCCACATAAGTCGCTAAGATCTCAAGAAATCTGATCTATTTGCAAATTAGTTAATTTATGTAATATTTATAATACCTTTTTTACAACCAAGAAAATTACCCACAAATTAAAAAGCACAATACTTGGCATCATGATTGAATCATTTTATCTTTTCTAACATTTGTATTTTACCCAAAAGCCCAAAGGCCGTGGCATTAATAACCAAATCCAATCAGGTCTCTTTAATTGAGATTACATCCAATCAGGTTTCAAGCTTAATAAGTTCTTAAGAAGTTCTTAATAAATTAGTTCTATGAAACATTTGCCATATAGAATCCTCCACATGAGTCTCTAAGTTTTTAAGAAATCTGATCTATTTGCAAATTAGATATTTTATGTAATATCTCTAATACCTTTTTTACGATCAAGCAAATTACCCACAAATTAAAAAGCACAATACCTGGCTTCATGATTGAATCAATATATCGTTTTTAACATTTGTATTTTACCCAAAGGCCGTGGAATTAATAACCAAATCCAATCGGGTCTCTTTAATTGAGATTACATCCAATCAGGTTTCAAGCTTAATAAGTTCTTAATAAATTAGTTCTATGAAAGATTAGCAATTTTGAAGCCTCCATATGAGTCTCTAAGGTCTTAAGAAATCTCAACTATTATACATTTGCAAATTAGATAATTTATGTAATATCTCTAATACCATTTTTATGATCAAGCAAATTACCCACAAATTAAAAAGCACAATACCTGGCTTCATGATTGAATCAATATATCGTTTCAAACATTTATATTTCACCCAAAGGCCGTGGCATTAATAACCAAATCCAATCGAGTCTCTTTAATTGAGATTACATCCAATCAGGTTTCCAGCTTAATAAATTCTTAATAAATTAGTTCTATAAAAGATTAACAATATTGAAGCCTCCACATGAGTCTCTAAGATCTTAAGGAATCTGATCTATTGAACATTTGCAAATTAGATAATTTATGTAATATCTATAATACCTTTTTTATGATCAAGCAAATTACTCACAAATTAAAAAGCACAATACTTGGCCTCATGATTGAATCATTTTATGTTTTCTAATATTTGTATTTTACCCAAAAGCCCAAAGGCCGTGGAATTAATAACCAAATCCAATCGCGTCTCTTTAATTGAGATTACATCCAATCAGGTTTCCAGCTTCGCTCGGGGAGTTAAAATTTATGATCGCACTTCATCATTAAAGGGCTATGAAACGGAGCAGAGTAGGCAGATTATAAATTTATGTTCCGCATTGTTATGTATGGGACAAGTTTTGACATTCGCCGAGAGTTTCCGGTTTGGCTCGATCCAAATTAGGGCCTAATGTGATCTAATTTGGGCTTTGATTTCAACGCTTCTTTACGGACACGTTGGCTCAATAAATTTGTCAGAAAATAAAGACGGTTTTGTGGCTATTCAATTTTCTTTGAGTCATAAATAACTTACCTGAATGGGGAGTACAGGTTCCTTAAAAGGAAAATGCACAGCTTGGAATAGATGAGGCCAAGAATTAGTCATGGGAATGTGGGGATTAGAGATGCCAAAGATCCTGGTGGAATACTTTAATATATAATAATAATATAACAATAATTTGCATCGAGTTGTTGTGTATTTTAACGTTTATAATCTTGTGTTTTATTGGTTTTTATGTATGTAATTTTCAACAAGATTTTCCCCTTTACCTTCAGGTGGATTCTGCTATGTTTCGCTAGATTTTGACCAGGAATTAGTCATGGGAATGTGGGGATTAGAGATGCCAAAGATCCTGGTGGGATACTTTAATATATAATCATAATATAACAATAATTTGCATCGAGTTCTTGTGTATTTGTTTTAACGTTTATAGTCCTGTGTTTGATTTGTTTTTTTGTATAAAATATTCTAAAAGAATTTTCTCTCTACCTTCAGGTGGATTCTGCTATGTTTCGCTAGGTTCTGACCAGGAATTAGTCATGGGAATGTGAGGCTTAGAGATGCTAAAGATCCTGGAGGAACACTATAATATTTAATGATAATATACCAATAATTTGCATCGAGCTTTTGTGTATTTAAACGTTTATAGTCTTGGGTTTGATTTGTTTTTATGTATGTAATTTTCAACAAGATTTTCCCCTTTACCTTCAGGTAGATTCAGCTTTGTCTGGTTTCGCTTTTTCCCCAGGTGTGGATCTTGGGCCACTGAGTGGGTGAGTGGGCGCACGTCAAGTGTCAGTCAGAGGCAATGAGGATGACGCCGTCGCCCCAAATCATTAATTTCACAAAACGTGACTTTTTTGCCATATGTGAAATTCTAATTCCACTCATTAGGCGGCGCACCGAGTCCGCTGCCATTCTAAACATAACTTCAAAAAGGTGCAGACTGCACTTGTGACACGTTTCGTAATCTCTTGGCTGTTTGGCTCGTTGGCTGTTTGGCTCTTTGGCTTCTTGGCTCTTTGGCTACTTGGCAGGCAGCGAGCAGGGCTTTTTCGCTGGCTTTTTCCATTTCCCATTTTCCATTTTCCATAAGCAGGCAGGCGTCGGCGGATTCGGATGCAGCTGCAGCTGGGAAACAGAGGCAGATACAAATACAGAGGCAAAGGCAAATGCTTACGCGTACCTGCATCTAAGGACACGCTGCAGCCGAGGATGGGCTTTGGTGCATGCTGCTTGGTGCATGCCGCTGGAGGACCCCTTAAGGAGATTCTATTTCCGCAACGCAAGGCAGCCCATTAGCTCTTGGCCAGTGGCGCAGCCAAAGGGGGTTAAGACACCTTATATATTTTACTACTAATTAAATACCCCTTAAAATATTTCTAAATTAATTCCCAGCTGGAAACTCCCAAATGCCAGTGGTTAACCGCAATATTTCTGCCATAACTATGCAGTTTTAATGGGGGAAATCCCCGTGGAAGAATGTATGACCCGCACCCCTGCTGCAGGCATCCTTCCTCTTATCCATCCCAGATCCTGGGCAGGAGTCTAATTAAAATAAGCAAGCTGCCAGCCACGAGCAACACGAGGCTAAGAAAGGTCGCGGCTTAGTCCGACTTGGCTAGTTGCAGTTGCCGTAGTGGCTGCTGAAATTGCAAATGCAAATGCAGATACAGATACAGATGCAGGCACGCTGCATAATTGGCCATTTCTGGCTGCAGTCGCCGCACATCGTTCTCAATCTTAATTAACAAATATACAAACGAATAAAAGTGCGAGCGCCAAAAAGCCAAGTGAGCCGGCAGAGGGAGAGCCGCGGAGTTGGTCAAGACAAAAAGCCCGCCACCAGGCGACATAAAATGCAATTTACGACTTGTCATAAAGGGAGAACCGCCATATAGTAAATCATTTTTTATGTAGCCGGGTCGGGAGAGGACATCGCGGCCATAAGTAGCTGGCGGGGCTACTAAAAACGCAAATAAGCCACGGTTAGGCCGAACATAAAATCCTTTAGCACCTTTCGAATGCGCGGCTGAAGGGATTGGGATTGGGATTGGGATTGGGGTGGGATCTGGCTGGGATTGCGACTCATCCTTCAGGAGTACGGCCCACCAGCTAAACGCCAAATTTACACAATCAACAAATGACATAAAATTGCCGCTGAACGGCACAAAAGGCGAAGGAGTGGACGGAAAAAAATTAAATTGCATGACAAATTCCCCACGGCTCGACGGGTCCAAAGAATGATGGACGATGATTACGGAGGAGACCATAAGAGCCAGACGGAGAGGAGTCTCCCGGAATGGGTTGCCCAAGGACGAGGCGAAACAACATTTTAAGTCCTCAAATTCCAACATGTGGAGCAATAATAATAATTTTATTGTTTTAACAAAGGCAGCCAACAGAAAGTTGTTTGAGCCACAGCTGAGCGGCTTTTAAAAACAAATCGTAAGGTGAACACGGCCTGGCTTCCTGCTGCAAACACGAAGGCATCCGGCAGGACTTGCGAGACCGGCAGGACTCGGCACCATCAGGATTCGGGATACGGGCTTCAGGACTCAGGTCTCTGGGCCCAGGATGCGGGATAAGTGCCAGGCAAGCGGAAAGATACGAAGCACACATATAAAAGAGGTTTTTCGCCGGCGACCCGACGCTGGAAAATGTATAAAAAAATACAACAAAAAATAACAGAAAAAAAATGAAAAGAAAACAAATATAACAAAGCCAGGAGGGGTCTGTCTCCCCGGGACTAATACAGATGCACACACATAACTCCGACACGAAAACAAATAAAAATGGCGAAATAAAGCTGAATAAGATCTGTAGCGAAATATTTTTATTGCCATTTGGCGACGTGGGCGGGTGTGTTTTGCTGTGTGTGTGTGGGTGGGTGTGTGGGTGGGTGGTGTGCCTGGCGATATAAATATAAATATAAATAGAAGGTGGAAGCGAACCCAACCCAGCCGCCATAATTTACGCGGCCATAATTTGTCATTAAAATCTTCCCAAATAATTTTATGTTGAAATGCAAATTTTAAATATACGACTTTTTCATGCGAATACAAATGCACATGTACGTACCCCGGTTCGGGTACGTAAATATAAATTGTTTCTATAAATTTGCCAGAGATACGAGCGACGCAGCAGGTGAGGAATGGGTCCGGACTCGGGACTCCGGGACTCGGGACTCCGGCCCGGACTGCTAAGCCCGGGAGATTGCCTTCGTGGCCTTTGATTTAGATGCATGCGCTGCGGGTAATTGACTGGAACCATTCGCCTCCATATCCTCATCCAATCCGCACTCGCATCCGCAGCCTGTCGAGTCCCCTGACCCTGTCCAAGTCGTTCATTTGCGTAAATATGGAAATACTTTGTCTGTGTGTGTGCGCCTTGGGTGGGGTGAGAGTCCTTTGAGAGCGGCGGGCCAGGACTCGCAGATTGAAATTTTGCATTCGCCGAGGAGCCAATCAATCTTCTCGAAGTTAGCTAGTTACAAAAATTGAATCAAATGTGATTAAATCAGGCAAAAGGCGATTTTATCAGACCTTGAATGGGGGGATATCGGTGCAATATATATGCAGGGAGAGGGAGGAATCTCCAGAAAGTTGTCTAAATACTAGTTATTATATATTTACACAGATTGAGCTTGTTGCTTGCTTTGCAAATATAGATTTTAAGTTACTATGTACAGATAAATACAAGGAATTCTTAGTTTAAATACAACCCAAGTATCTGTAAGACGAAAGGATGTTTTTATTTAATTTTTAATCAAGAAACTTACACTGTATCTTAGCATATTATTAATAGGACTTTAGTTACAGCTCTTATATATATACCTTCTTTCACTCTTAACCTTAGCTCAGCAATAAAGGCGATTTTATCAGACCTTGATATCGATGCAATATATATGCAGGAAGAGTAAATGTCAGAATGTTCAGAGGAGTCTCCAGAAAGTTGTCTAAATACTACTTATTATATATTTACACAGATTAAACTTGTTGCTTTCTTTGCAAATATAGGTTTTAAGTTACTATGTGCAGATAAATACAAGGAATACTTACCTTAAATACAACCGAAGTATCAGTAAGATTAAAAGTAAAGTTTACCTTAATTTTAATCAAGAAACTTACACTGTATCTCCCACATAAAGGGTATCTATGCATATTATTAATAGATCTTTAGTAACAGCTCTTATATATATACCTTCTTTCATTCTTAACTTTAGCTCAGCTCTTAAATATATTTCATTTTATTTACTGTTTTACTGCCTTTAGGAAAAGTAAATTAAGAATTCCCTCAGACAAGTCACAGTCTTTCCGGTGAGGATCCTCCCCATTTTCCCATTGGCAGACAATTGGTAAATCTATAGCCAAGTTATAGCCAGTTTACAGCCGTTTGGCATGACAATTGCCACACATGCTACACATTGTAAATATTTTATGTCAGCCGGCAAATATTTAAAGAACTTCACACTTGATATGCGAACTCAACTGGGTGCGAGGGGCCCTGTTTTACGGCGGACTGACGGGTGCGAAAGCAACAATCTTTGTTACTACACCCGGGCTTAATCTTTATGGCCGATTTCCCGAACTAAATCATAATCACGGGAGAGGGGAGACAGGAGAAGTTGGCGTGTCATTTGAGAGCACACATCATAAAGCAGCAATTAAGACAATGTTCAAATCGTAAGCGTCAAAAATGTCATAGAAAATGCGTAGCACAATAAAAGAAGAGAGCGCCCATAAAAGCAGCAGAGGCAGCAGGCCTCAAAGCGAACCCAAGCCGGAATCTGGGATGCCCTGGGATGAGACGAGAGGCTATATAAGATATATAAGATGGGGCAGGCAGGGGCAGCCTCCCAAGTGGGAGTCCCAGAGACAGTTGCCAGCATCGTCGCTCCTCTGCTAATTGTCTGTCAAAATTCTATGCACAGTAACTGAGATGAGATAAGTGCGTAGTAACCGAGTTGAATGCACAAGATATCAGTCAGGGAATAGGGAGAGGGATGGCAAAAGAAACGCAGCCTGGAAAAATGTCCTTAGGTGGGCCATTCACCCGGACTTGGTCCTGGTCCTGCGAGGAAAGTGATGAAAGCCCCACAAAGGAGGACAGTCCTCTTTGAAGGCAACGAGAGCGATGTGGCTGGCATTTAAAATCCCTGAATGAATTGAAAGCCGCTCCCAAAATTGAGGAATTACTTTCATAGTTGTATCTCAGCCATGGCTAAGTATATACAAGTGTAAATTGTCCTCTGGAAATGTGCAATTTGTGAGTATTTACACACTTTGTAGGGACATATTGAATACATTTAATATTTACCATTTTCCAGAGTTACTTTAACAAACTAAGACAACTGGCAAAAGGCCTACAAGGGTTCTGCCCTGTTCTACATATGATTAATAGCTGAGTTTTCTAAGAAAGCCATTTAATGGAATAAAGGCTCGATAAGAAGACAACCCTTGACCAGAAGGAGTTTAAGCCTTGTGACATTTGAAGATGCAATCATCCCCTAAAATCAAAAGTTTCCTTCCCAAGCCAAACACTTTCCCATCCCCCACTTATCCTGCTCCTGCTCCAGGCGTCAATTTATGAAGTTCTATACTTTTGACTATTTACATTGGTAGAAACACTGGCAGCAGAAAGCCAGAGTGCTCATCGCAGACACTCCACGTAAAGTGGAGAAATATGTCAAGTCAGTGGCAAATATTTGGGCCAAATAATTGACTGACTCTTACATAGTAAGGGGATAGTAAGGGGGCAGCATCTTCAATCTTCCCGCTGTCAGGCAATCTTCGGGCCAAGTCCACTCTCGACAATCCCATTTCGGTCAAATAGATGTCGCAACAATCACCGCAAACCGCACACATGCAGCATCTCTGTATCGGTCATATGAAAAACAGGCGCCTGTCGCCCATAACGGAAACGGAAATGACTCTTAGCAGCAGGCCAGCCAGCAGTCAGAAGCCAGCAGGCAGCGGTTCCGTATCCGGGATTTGGGATTTCGGATTTGGGATTCCGGACTAGAGACTAAGGACTAAGGACTCCCAACTATTCGGTGTACTAATGCCGACCTAAGGCAAATATAATTGCGTGTGTGTTTCGGGGGACATTTGCATGCAGGCGTCATCTGGCTGGGGTTTTGCGGTGGCCATGTGGCCAGTAGGACACAAGGACACAAGGACTTCGCAGCGGCAATTGTGCTGAGTCCAAGGATTCTCTCCCATTACACATCATCTTTCGGGAGCAGCACCAGCGCCGCCTGCATACGTGCCCAACAAAAATATTGATTTAAATGAGTTTCGGTTTCGGTTTTCATTTCCTATCGCAAAACTCCGGCAATCAGCAAATTGTGATGCTCAATAGTCGCACTTTTTCCCCGATTCCTCGATTCCTCGAGCACTTCCTCCACTTCCTCCACATCCACTCCAGTGGCCACTCGTTAGATCTGCTGGGGCCGCAAAGAATGCATGATAAGCAGAATATTGCACATCGATGATGAGCTCCGCATCCTGGCCACAATCCCGGGATCCCGGGATGAGGATGGAGATGAACGTGTGTGCGCCGGAGGTGAGATTTATGGGGCCAGCGGCCAGCTGCACTTGGCGAAAAAGTCATAAAAGGAATATGTATCCTTGGAAGATGGAGTTCTTTCTAGAAAATAAACATCTTTATCAAAGTTTCTCTTAGTTGAGTTGTTCTTGGTTATATTTGAAATATTATTCTTGTAACTTCCAGGCACTTAAAAATATTAAAAATCTTTCTAGAATTTAAAGTGTAATTAACTGCTTTTGAATTGATTTTCCACAGTGCCCCTTCAGACCGTAATTATGGCAAATCACTTGTCAAGGCCTCTGCCAGGGCTATAAGAACACGTCAATAAAATAAACTACAATTTAAAGTTTCCGTTGTTCTGCAAAATAAACATCTTTATCAAAGTTTCTCTTAGTTGAGTTGTTCTTAGTAATATTTGGAATATTATTCTTGAAGCTTCCAGGCACTTAAAAATATTAAAAATCTTTCTAGAATTTAAAGTGTAATTAACTGCTTTTGAATTGATTTTCCACAGTGCCCCTTCTGACCGTAATTATGGCAAATCACTTGTCAAGGCCTCTGCCAGGGCTATAAGAACACGTCAATAAAATAAACTACAATTTAAAGTTGCCGCTCTCGGTTATAGTTTTGCAGCTTTATTGTCGCCGAGGGCGCTGAGATGGCTCTTTGTGTGTGTTGGGTCAGAGAGTAGGAGTAGATACTTCCTTGGAAGATGGCCAGATGGCCAGCAACTCCCGAGCTTGAGTGTAAATAGCCCGAAAAACCTTTGGAAGTTTCGGCCAAGAGAGGAGAGGGCCGAGAGCTGAACTTGGCAAAAGTCATTTGAGGCGGCAAAGCCGCAGACACTGAAGCAAAACGAAAGATGTTGTAAAAGTTTTGGCTTAGTTTCGCTTACCTAGTGGCATAGAAAAAACCGTTTGAATATAATTCTAATTTGCATATTATTTTGGCCTCCAGAGCCATCCCCATCCCCATTTTGGGGAGCGGCAAGTCAAGAGCTGGGAGCTCGGAGATGGACCCTGGCAGAGACCCTTTGGCGTACATAATGGCCTGGAAAATCTTATACAAGGCAACGCAATCTGCAGGATTGCAGCGGCCACAAAGCTCTTAAAGTAATTAGTGGCATAAATTAAATCCCCTGCCCGCCGCCGCCTGGACTTCTGCCCCGCGAACAACAATGGGCAATTGTTTGAATGACCCTTGTGCCACTTTTAATTGTTGCAATGCTGCGAAACTTTTCGACCCACCGACGACTGTCCGTCCCTTGGCCAAGGCGAAAGAGTTGCGGAAAAAGGCCTCTAGCTTTTTGTCACCGCGAGGGGCAGTCGTGGCGAACTGGGAGCCGCTCCAAACGCACTGCAACAAAAGCGACCGACCGCGGGGCATAAATAACTTTTTTTATGCGTTCATATGGGCTTTTTATATGGACAGAAGGTCGCCGGGCGCCGGGCGGCCCACAAAAATGCGCACGAAATGAGGAAGAAAGTTGACACTTTTTAAATTGAATATAAAATAAAATAAATTGTGCGTAATTTAAAATATCACCAGGCGGCGGAGCTGGGAATTTTTCACTGCCGCCAGCTTAATGTAAGCCTAATTGCTTTCGCTTTTTCTGTATTCCGGGAAAGGACTGGCACACATTGACTTACGTTTGATTTTGGGCTTTTCCGTGTCCTTTTCCGCAAGGAGTAATTATAAAAAATAAACCAGAAAAAATTACAGCCAGTAAAGGTCATGCGGATGTGTTTTTTGCCAAGTTAAGAGTCAAAAGTATTCACTTTTTCTGGATAAGTCTGTGGCGGGGTATATTTTATTTAATTAAATATTGCTCATACACATAAAAACATATTATTATTATTATTAAATTAAATTCCAAAACTGCTAAGTTTATTTTTACACTCAGAAAGCATTTTCCCTTTAATAAAAATCATCTAGAAAAATCCGAAACCAGAAAGTAAATGCTTCTTGCAGCTCTCTACATTAATTAGGTCAAATAATATATTGCTTATACACATAAAAATATGTTAATGAATATATTATTATTATTAAATTAAATTCCGAGACTGCTAAATTTATTATCACACTTAGAAAGCCTTTTCCCTTTAATGAAAATCACCTAGAAAAATCCGAAAATGCTTCGTGTTGTCCTTTACATTAATTAAGCCAAATAACATCCCCCTTTGGGGTGAAAATGAGAGCACTGGGACGGCTGAAACTATTGCAACATTGATTTCCAATTGATTTTGGCTTCTGTCGCCTTTCTGTCATAAAAATACTCATCGAAAATTACATGCCAAAATAAAACAAGCTGTTGACTTGCCAAATAGCCGTGAAATATTCCCCCAGGGCGTAGGTGAGCAGGTAACGGCAATCGCATCGTTTTCCCGGAGAATTTCGCTGAGACAACAAATGTTGGCCGCCCCACTTGCCACCAGCCACCAGCCACCAGCCACCAGGCAGAGCCACAGCAACTGGCTGCTGCCACGCCCCCATTCCGGCCCCCATTTGGTGGCCTCCACTGGCGCTCCGCTCCACTCCGCTCCGCTCCGGAGTATCTGTCTCCGGACAGTAACGAGCCCTGGTCATGGCCGGAATGCCGGAGGAGCAGGAGGCTGGCTGGCTGGCAGGATATCGTAAAGCGACACACAATCACACATAAAATTTTACAACACGAGGATGTTTTTTATTGCACTCGTCCCCAGACTGGAGCTGGCTGCTGCTCCAGCTCGTCCTTGTCCCCAATCGAAGGAACTTAAGTAGCCAATTACTGAAAAACTTCGAATTCCACTCCGGCCATGAATTTCGCTCCTTCGATGGCCGATATTTATTTATTTTTGCCACTCCGCCACTCCGCTGCGACTCCTCTGCGACTCTGAGCCGGCAAGGGTTTGTTAGCACGCCCATCAGGCGAGTAAACAACAAAACATTTTTCTATTTAATTAAAATGAATTCACCTTTTGGGCGGTCTGGACAGTGTCGCTGATTTATGGATGGAAGCCAATAAATTTGCACAGCTTCGCGGATTGTGATTGTGATTGTGATTGTGAGTCTGACTCGAATTGGGATTGGTAGTTCGCTTTTACTTTTGCCTCTGCTGAGCCCTGAGCCATTTAAATCACGAGCTGTGCTGCGGTTTTAATTAAAAGGAATTTATTTTCCCCTCAACTGCAGATAAGTGCGCAGACAGTTGGAGCGGACCGGAGCGGAGCGGGGCAGCATCCGCAGAGGCGTCCGTATAAATATAATAGTTTACCTTTGCCTCTGCGCCACCCAGCACCACCTGGCGCTCTCCGCACCACCGCCGAGCCAGAGCAGAGCCAGAGCCGGAGCCACCACACACTCACTCAAATGGACACAAATATTTGCCCACCTCGTATTACATACCCACGACTTGCCATTATCGTTAAGACAATACAAATGCGGCATATGACACGGCGAGAAATCAGTAGACACTACTATCTATATTCAAAAGGAATTAAAGCACAAGGTTTTGGCCTTCAAATTGATTGTAAGAAACTCGGAATCACTTATCACTAGGGAAATATTAAATTGATATAAGTCTGAAACGATATATAATTTAAGGGAACTAAAGCCGTAAATAGCTTATCATTTATTTATTTTAGATATAAATATATATATTTATATAATGTTATTGACTTTACTCAGTATAAGAAATCATTAATAATACTATTGTAAGAAATTTATAACGATGTATCCATCTATGAAAATATTAAAGAATTCCAGAACTTAGGGGATTAAAACCGGAAATAGCTTATAATTTATTTATGCTATTTTTATATATAAATAAATCGATATTTAATATATATATAATATATATTATTTTCCTTATATTTTAAAACAGTCTAAGAAACCATAAATAATACTATTGTAAGAAATGTAATCTATGAAAATATTGAATTTATATAAGTCTGAAACAATCCAGAATTTAGGGGAATTAAAACAGGAAATAGTTTATAATTTATTTATTATATATAAAATATATATCATACATATATTTTATAACAGTCTTAGAAACCATAAATAACACTTAATAATTACTGTGAATGATGATCAAAAAGTGTGCAATAAATAGGTAATAAATTTCTATTTAGTTCTTGCAATATACAAACCAAAACAATATTAAAAAGCCCCAGGCTTGCTGGACAGAAATGTCAACAAATAGCCATGTTAATTATATTTATTAGCACATCAATATTAAAATGTTTAGCGGAATCTGTGTACTACTACTAAATCGTAGGTCAGCACAGGAAAAATATATCATATAATTTCCAGACAGATTTATAATTATAAAGCAATAGAGTTTTACAAAACTAAAGCTTGAAAAATTAGTATATAGAAATTCAATGCTGCACACATCTTGCTGACAAATCTAAAACCTATTTCCGTTTCCTGTAAAATTCCAATGGAAGGGTATTAGTAAGAAGCTGGTAAAGGCCATAAATTATGACATTGAGTAGGCCACATTTTTTGCGAGTGGAGAGTGCGTCTGGGCCTTGTATGCACATGTATGTATATTCGCACTGCCTTAACCCTTTGCAAACATGTCTATTTTGGTCAATGGCAACGATGGCAACGAGAGCCATTTGTTAATTGTTGCCACACCCCCGGAGCAGGAAAATCGAGACGCAGAGCCTCGACTGGGGATCTGGTAAGTGGAATCTGGAATCTGGGAGCTGGACCCCGGGATATATAAGCTGTGTGGCAGCCGGGCAATGGGGGCGCCCGGGGCATGTGGCATGTGGATGTCTTTGGGCGCCTGTCATAATTACGGGGCAGGCAGGCTGCTCAAGTTGCCGCAGCTGGCACCTAAGACGTCGGCCCAGACCTGCATCGTCGCCTGTCGTGTTATTATGGATGGATGGCCCCGCAGCCGACGCACTGCTGACCACAGATCGGGTTTCGGTATTAGGCGGTAATTAATCATGCGCCTTGTTATAACGGCCATTGGGGTAATTACAGCCTGTGCGGGGATCTCTAATGCATTCGATAAAAATGTAAATGTAAATGCAGCTGATAGCAGCCGAGATAGGTTCAAGCCAGGCCAAAATTAATGGCCAATGAGCGAAAATGAATCATGCAATTGGCGCTCAATGGCTTAAACTTTTCGCAAATGTTGTAAAGCCCACGGCCCCGAAACCGCAGCCCCCTCTCGACCCTCTCGAGGGCCCACTAAAACCCCGATATAAACAGAGCCCGCAGCCAAGATGTTAAGCCACCCCTCGGTGCCACCCCGCACTACACATATACCGGAAATCGTCGGCGATAAATCTCCCATTTACCTTTAAACTCGAAATACGACTACCAATGGGGCGCTTTCGCCGGCCCGGGGGGAGTGCAGACTCGGAGGGAGGAGTGGACACTGTTACGGCCTTAAATCCACTAACAAATAAAGGAATAAATTGCCCATAAAAAGGATTTCGCAAATGCCGGCTGCAACTACGGAACCCACTTGTGTTTCCTATTTTACAGTTATTGTGCACTTCTTTCTAGTTTAGTTCCTCGCACTAAACTTAAAGAATTGCGCCACCGCAAATGCCAACAAGTCGGGTCCTGTGCGGGTCCTGTCCGGGTCCTGTGTGGGTCCTGTCCGCCCCGAAAAGTGTACTTTTTATGATTAAACTCGCGGCTTACGATCTCAACCGAAAATAATGTCATGCATTTATTATAAGGAGGTACTACCTACTATGTAGGAGGTACTTCCTGGGCATTATTTGGCTATTTAATTTGTCCTTTCTGGTAAGGCTAATCAGAAATTAAAAATAAAAAGACAAAAGGCACTTCCATTCATAAGAAATAACTAACAGGCTATCCTTGACCATCTAACTGGGCTAATCGGGTCTGCAGTGGATCTAGAATATATTTTATATTAAATATATGTTGTCTATAAATAAATATTCTCTTCTTAAATATATATTCTCTTTATATAAAATAACTAATAAGAAAGATGGGCCCTAATTTAGTTAAATACATAAATAACCAAGTGATTCTAATTATCTTATTATTCAATAATAATAAGGCCAATAAAGAAAGGCCAGTAAAGATTGGCCAATAAAAAAAGGCCTATCATTTAGCTAAACGATGTATGCCATAAAATAAACGGTTTTTAAATAAGTTTTCTAAGAACATCAACAAAGCAAAACTATTATTTACGTGAAGGTAGTGTTTTGAGGAATCATAATAGTATGTTTATCAGAAAATATTGTAAAAAGCATTAACAAAATTATTAAATTACGCAAAAAGGAAATGTAGCTTTAAAAAATGTTGATATTTTCCGATTACGTTTTATTTATTTGAAGATTTAATAGTTAGTCTTAAGATTTAATTTTTTTTTTTAAGATTTGATAGTTAGGCCAATTTATGACACAGCTAAAAGAACAGTATTCACAGCTTTTAAAAATATTTGCTAAATAAACATATTTAAAAATAAGATGTATTTCAAACCTTGTAAAGGTATAAAATAGATCATAAGACATTAAAGCTATAAATTTCTTTTTAGCTGTATGTAATGAATACATTCGCATCAATATTCCCATAAATTCACAAATTCTCTCATTTTCCCATTTTAAGCGCTAAACTTCAAATGTTTTTTCAAAGCGAATAGTTTTTCAACTGCCAAACTGTACTTCAGGGAGTAGGACTGCCAACCGGTTTCTCAAGCCTCTTTTCGTGCCAGGGCTGCCAATTGGTTCAAGGCCCCACTATAATACCGCCACGAATTTCAGTACTTTTTGGTATATTCTCCGCAGCTCCCTGGCGTAGCTGAACGGTCGAGCTGCGGTCACACTGCTAGAAATATCAACAACTACGGGCAATTCTACGTTCTAATAAAAACACGCCAGTGCACGTAAAATAGCCAAAATAACAACAAAATAGTGTAAACCGAGCCAAGCCAAGTAAATGCAACAGAAAGGCTAAGTTTTACATGCGATGAAAGTTCGGTAGTATAGAAGAAACGCCTCGCGAAACGGGAACGAACGTGTTTGGCCAGCCAGTTTTCGTTGTGGTCTTTTTGTTGTAAAAGCCAGGCTAGCAGCACGATTTGCGGGGGAAAAGTGGCAAGGTGGACCCGCGGAGAACCGCTGCAAGGAGCGCCCAGTTTTGGCAGCAACTTTGATTGCAGCAGCTCCCCAATCCCGGTGGCCAAAAGCGAGGAGAAACCAAGACAGAGGAGGCCACCAAAACGGGGGCGTCTGTCTGCGCGAGTGTGTGCGTGTGTTAGCCAGAACTAGTTGCACTGGTAGTGGTGGTGCTGCTGCTTCTGCTGGTACTGTGTGCCCATGCAGGTGTGTGTGTGCGTGTGCCTGTGCTGGGTCTCTTGATGTCTGCGCTGTTTTTTTTCTACCCAGCCGAGGTGAGCACACAGGTGAATTATCGGTGCAGCCAACAACAGCCAACCGCCTTGGCAACAACAACAACAACAGCTCCTGCCCGTAGAGCCCAGCAATAGACAGGCAGCCCTTCGCTTCGAATACGATTACGAATACGGCAGCCCGGCAGCGAACATGTTGCGTTTTCTGAGCCGTCGCAAGGTGCGCAACAACTATGTGGATAATTCCAGAGCGGGCGGTGGCGGACCGGCTGGCTCCTCGGGGGGCGGCGGCGGCGGCGGTGTCAGCGGCGTCATTGCCAGCGGCTCGCAGATAAAGCCGCAGCGAATCGTCGTCAACAAGAACAAAATCGACTGCCGCGTCATTCTGCTGGACAACACTGACCTTTCCATCGAATTATCGGTGAGTACTCTGGGTGTATATCGAATTACATTAGACGAATGTCTCCGAACTGCTGCCGTTTGCAGTAATTGCGACAAAGAAATAAATTGGTTTAAAGGGCGGGGAAGATGAGAGGCTAATCCCTAGTGGGAAGTCAGAATAGAGATACATACTAAAGGGTTTGATTTAACTTAAACCCAAGTAAAGGCTTGATTTAAGCATAAAACAAGTCATAAGTATATACGCAAAGTAATATTACTAGCATAATATTTATTTATTTACAATAAATCTTGTATAACTCGAACCATTACTGTAGCAAGTTCCAGGAAACTCTGATTTATATCAGTGTTTCTACTTTCTATAGCCAAGAAACTAGGTACATCATCTTTAGAAAAGAGAACTTGTATTTTAAGAAGTTCGAATTTGTCAAAATAAATAACACTGATAAGATTCAATGTCAAGTTTAGCCATTTTTCCTAGCCAAAAGTAACATTGAAGTCGAAGTAAGATAAAAATAGATACACATGTTTATTAGGGTGACACAACTTACCGAATCTTAAATGTATTTTCTATACCAAAATGAAATTACTTATTGTAGATAACCCCTTGACATTATGTAGACAAAAATTAAATAAAAATTCCTCATGCATTATGCCCCAACTATAGTTTCCTGGGAAAAAAATACCCCCAAACAATTGACAATCACTCTCCGTACCCACAATTTCAAAGTTATTACTCGTTCCCAAACTAGTCACATTGAGCCACCCTAAAGAAGACACTCGACCGGCTGCATTGCCTCACCTCGAGTGATAAAATAAGCAAATTGCTGCTGATCAGCACATAATTTAACCCGCCGAGCGAACGTGATTAGTTCAGGGTCGGATTGATTTGCACCTCGCCCCACTGACGGCATTAATTTTCTCTACTTTGTGGCTGCAGAAAAAGGCGTTGGGCAGCTTCCTGTACGAGCAGGTATTCTACGCCCTGGACATCATCGAGAAGGACTACTTCGGGCTGCAGTTCATGGATGCCAATCATGTCAAGCACTGGCTGGATCCCACCAAGCCGATCAAGAAGCAGGTTAAAAGTGAGTAAATGTGGGATAATATTATCCAAACGAACAGCAAAACAATGCTAATTAATTGCCATGTTTCCCACAGTTGGACCCCCGTATACATTCCGTTTGAAGGTGAAATTCTACTCTTCGGAGCCGAATACACTCCGCGAAGAGCTCACCCGCTACTTGTTTTTCCTGCAACTGAAGCAAGATCTTCTGGAGGGGCGTCTCGACTGCCCGGATGACAAGTCCACCGAACTATGTGCTTTGGCATTGCAGTGTAGGTGTTAATTTTGTTATCATACACTTGCAGAGTGTATTATAGCTTAGCTCAGAGATGTATCTGCCATTTTTTATAAGAAGCTGCTAACCTAATATACTTTTTGCGTTCTCAGCTGAATTGGGTGACTACGATGACCAGGTGCACTCGGCAGCCACCGTCTCCGAGTTTCGTTTTGTGCCCGAGCAGTCGGAGGATCTGGAGATATCCATTCTCGATGAGTACAAGACGTGCCGGGGTCTCACGCCTGCCCAAGCGGAAACCGCATTCCTGAACAAGGCCAAGTGGCTGGACATGTACGGCGTGGACATGCACACGGTGCTGGGCAAGGACGGCTGCGAATACCATCTGGGTCTCACACCCACTGGCATACTCGTGTTCGAGCGGGATCAGAAGATCGGCTTGTTCTTTTGGCCCAAGATCAGCAAGCTGGATTTCAAGAAAAAGAAACTGACACTCATTGTGATTGAGGACGATGACGAGGGCCGGGAGCAGGAGCACACCTTTGTCTTCCGGCTATACAACGAAAAGGCCTGCAAGCACCTGTGGAAGTGCGCCGTTGAACATCATACATTCTTCCGGCTGAGGGCGCCCGTTAAGGGACCTTCGGCCCGCCAGAACTTCTTCCGCATGGGCTCCCGTTTCCGGTATTCCGGGCGAACCGAGTTCCAGACCACGCAGCAGAGTCGGGCAAGGAGAACAGTGCAATTTGAGAGGCGTCCATCGCAGCGATTTGCCAGCAGGCAGTCGCATCTGCTGCGTGAAAGGCAGAAGGCTTCCCAGGAGTCCGCCGCCTCGGCCGTGGCCTCGGTTAATGCCCGAGCAGCTGCAGCTGCTGCGGCCGCTGCTGCATCCCAACCGGCCTTACCAGTGCCTCCTGTAGTATCTACACATGTAGCATCCCCAGCTCCGAGCCATGATAATAACAACGACCCCTTCGACTCGCTCATTTCCACCGATCAGTTTATGACTGTGACGCCCTCGCCTTCCGTGCTAACCGTCATTCAGAACTCGGCCATCATTGAACCGGACGCTGCCTGCAGCGGTTCCATCAGTTCCTCTTCTCAAGCGGCGGCGGCCACCTGCGCCTCCCTGGGTCGCAACTCCCTTAAGTCGAACTTTAGCAACGAGGACCCGGCTTACAGCAAAATTGGCTCCGTCGGCAAGGCGGCCGGCTTGACTGTGAAGTAAGACATTCCTTTAATCTTTCTTCAGTTAAAGGTATTAACATTTACTTAAATTTCCAGGTTGGATCCGGAGTACACGCCACCTTACTCACCGAACGCCACCAAGAACTTTGACGAGACGAATCCGTTTCGAAACGCATCTTCCTCTCATCACAGCAGCTTTGGCAAAGCTTCCATTAGCTCGGGCCAGCTCAGGTAAACCTCCCGAATCACTCACCTGTCAACGTACTCAAATCGCTAACTCTTCCCGAATGACTAATGCACCTGTTTCTGTGTTTCTCACCTCTCTCTGTGTTGTGTCTATCATTGTGCAGTGTTAAGAGCGGCTTGTCGGATAAAGATAGGGAGCTAGACTCATTGCTTAAGTCCATTGTCAAAGATCCATCCCCATCAGTGCTAGCAAACGAAGCCATTAATGATGCTAACAGTATCAGGTAGCGTAATCAACGTTTAGCTAATGTAATATATTGACTAGAATTGGAACAATTCAACAGGGTGACCATAAACAAGACCTTTGACATGGACCACAACACGGAGACACTGAAGCGCCTCTCGAACGCGAATGAGAAGCCCAACAACCAAGTGAAGCTGGCCAACGTGAGCACCACCGCTCTGCCGCCTGGCAACATTAAGTGCAATATACTAAAAGGTCAGTTTATTACGGTCAAGTGTTGTCTTAAAATTGGTCCACTCCTGCATTCATTTCTCTTATATTTTGCTCAATCATTTATATTCAATAACATGCAAAGTAATTACTACAAATTATATGGTAGATATACATTGTAGCTAATTGTATACTACGGTTCGTGACTTAATTTATATATCGCTTAAAGGTACATAAAATTTACCCACGTAATTTGATTGAAATCTATATAAAGACATTTTAATTTGCCTAGCTGATGAAATTATAATGCCAAATACCTATGAAAACAGATTGTTTAAATTGCTTAGGTACTAAAAGCCTTTCACAAATACTGAAATAGCTTAACGTTTCTCAGTAAAAACTTGTTATTGTTTTTACTGCATCACTACGCGGATTTGTGGAGTTATAATAATGTATGTATTACCCTTGCTAATCCTTTAGCTCGCGTTGAGGAGGAACTGGGCGCCGGAGGCAACGCCAAGCTCACCAATCAGATGTTCGTGCCAGCCGCCCACCCCAGCAACATGCATCCGAGCAACGCGAGCAACACCAACACCATTAGCAGTAGTGGCGGCGGCAGCGGCAACCATGCTCACAGCGATGGACCGGATTCCCTGAACGCCACCTACATATCAGTGGTAAGTTGTCGGCCAGCGAACCAGTTTCAGCCACAGCATTGCACTCGTTTCATGCCTTCTGTTTGTACGTTTTTATTTCCATTTGTTGTCCGCACTTAATGTTTATCCGTGTACTTGCGTGCGTTGCCTGTGCTTGTGTGTGTGTGTCTGTGTGTGCCTGTGTGCTCGCTAAACCACGAAAATAGGGAGGCGATAAGCTGACGCTCAGCATACCGGAACAGAAGCCATCGACGGGCGGCAGCAGCAGCTCCAGCACCTCGAGCACAGCCGCCACCAATGGCAATGCGCCCTTCAGCAATGCCACCTTTGTGTCCGGATTCGTGAGTGGACCACTGACACCGCCATCATCGCTCCCGGCGAATCTCAACAATACTGGCAGCAGCGGCGTCACCAGTGTAACCACCATCAGCACGCCCAGCAGCCCCACAGCCTGCTCCACCAGCACCATTGCCTCGGAGTCGGCGGCGGCGGCTCCCGCCTTGAGCAACGCCTCGGCAGCCGAAATACTCATTAATGAAATATTCATTAACAACATCATCAACAACAATGCCACCAGCGGTAGTGGTAGTGGTAGTGGTAGCGGTAGCAACGTTACCGATACCGCTGCCAAGCCGGCGGGCAACAGTTCAGCCACAACAGCAATGCCCAGCGCCGGCACCCTGCTCTTCTCCACGCTCAGTGAGCAAGAGCGTCTGGAATCGCAATTGAATCAAAATCTTAATCAGAACCACACTGAAGTCGATGCGCCGCCGAGTGAAAAGGTTTGAGCACTGCGAGCTTATGTTTACGCTTTCACTGTCTGTCTCTAAACTGGCCTATAACTATTACTAACGTTTTGGGATACCCTAGCAGGAGGCATTCATACTTTCAAACTGACCATTATTAGCTATATTTATAATTCTTTAGTTGTCTGTCTGAATCATAGAACTGACTTTAGATAATCAAATGTCTAGAAAGCACATGTTCCTTAGTTCAAATTATGAATTCTAAAGGTACTACTAAAATATGTAATATTATTTATATATACTTTATCAGATCGAAGAGTATTGTATGTAATTTCTTTAGGCAGTTGAAGGTATCTGCAAGGGTATAAAAACTTCGGCGAGCCGCAGTTGTCCTACCTTCTCGTTTTCCTTACATTTCAACCAGCACTCCACACTAACCATTTGTGGTCCGACGACCCCACGCGACCTCTCGTTTATTTTAACACTCATTTATGTGATCTTTGGCACAGAAATCCCCGAGCAATTACCCGGACAGCAGCCGCATTCCCTATCCGTCCAGCAGCAGCGGCAACAGCAACGATATGGTCTCGCCGTGGCTGGTTTCATCGGAGGTGGTGTCGGCCCCCAAGGGACGCGAGCCGACCATCATACGCAAATCCGTTATTACAACCCAGTTGTAATTATTATTGTTTAAATGTATTCCCTTCTTTGTGTGTAAGCTAAATGTTCGTATTTATATTCGGTAGCTATGGAATTCTAGGCAGGCGTATTCGTACTCGTATTTTATCATAGACAAACTTAGACAACTTGTAAGCATTCCAAGCGAGAGCAGCGACAAAAAGACAATGAGAGAGCAGGTCCAATCAAAAGTAAACTGTCCATAAATGTGCCTTAATGATCTATATTTATATACTTTACATATATCATATACACTGAGATGATATCGAGAGGAACGAAATGTGCTAAACTGAGTGTACTTAATAAAGTATTCATCCGCTAACTGTAAGTGTATAGACTGGATTTTTAACAAAAGATAAACGAAAACAAACGTGATGATGGGCGTTCTGCTTAATATACTAGGCCTATATTATAGCTAGGAGATGTGAGAGCCGTTTTATGTGCAGTATTCCAATTAACGACTAACAGACCACTAAGAACAACGAAATTTTTTAAACTGCAGCAGCAAAATTGACTGAAAGTGTATACAAAACTAAAATGAATTGAATTGTGAGAGTATTTTTTCCAATTGTATCGCCCGCCGCGGGTCTTAGAACCGAAAAAAACCACACACACTTACCACTTACCAACTAAAAATGCTAAGTGCAAGGAATCCACTCAATTATTTTTTGTCTAAGCAAACAGCGACGATGTTGAAGCATTTAAATGTATAAAAGATATTCAATAAAAGTGCATTTATGCACCATGTATACAACAGTACAGCATAAAGCATCCATCTCTGGTCTATTTTCGAATTAGGCAGCCCATTCCAGGAATCCCGAGGAGGCCCATCTGCCTGCTGTCGCCTGGCCTCTGCTCTGCTCGATCTTCAAGTACAAGCGGCCCAGCCACACACATGTACTTGAAATTCCAAAAGATATTTTTGAAGCCCCCGAGGTCGTGGCACTGCAATTAAAAAGACAGCCGGCGGTCGCCTCTCCCAGCACCGATGTTGATTCCAAAAAAGACGCGATCTCTGTGCGAGCATGTGTACAGTGGGACATGTGTAAATAAAAGTGTTCTCTAAGGGAGAATAATCTGTCAAATATTCATCCATATTGAGGTACGCCTGTGATTTTAGAAAAACATTTGTTGATGCTCTCTGGCATGTTGATTCTCTTTGCCTTTATTTTTAGATCCTCGATGAGGGGGCAGCTCCTGCTATGGCTGCGATGAGCAAAAATGGACTGTCTTGGAGGCGTCGTGTACACCTATACAAGGCGCCCATGGGCATGTACCTCCGCTTCTCTCCACCGGAGAGGAGTGCTCCTCCGGATCCCCCTCTTTGCAGTGGGCGTGCAAAATTTCGTAATTTCCTGTGCGGGGCTAAAAATAGTGCCCGCTTGCAGCAATGAAAGATGCGATGCGATTCGTTTAAGATTTAAGATTTAATTTAAAGAGGATGCTAGACGTATAATTTATTTTAAAACTGTAAAATTTTGCATTCTTGTGTCTCCTCAACTCTCCTACTCGCCAGCTTGCGGCTCTTCCAATAAATATTAATATAAGTATAATACATGCTGTGACATAGGTTCTTCGCGGATCCTTCTAATTTTGTTCATTTTATCGGTTGGCAGGGCAGCAAGAGGCTTTAACTTAAGATTAATCATCATTGGCACTAGGCTCTAGATCTTGTTTGGTTTTGCTTGTTGCTGTAGTTGTGTGTTGTGGTGTTGTGGTGTTGTGGTGTTCTGTGGTGTTTGGTGTGTGGCTCGGGTTGGGTCTCAGTGCCCGTGTGGCTTGCAGTGTCTGCTGTGAGCGGGTCGCTTAGAAGCACTTGCGGTGGACAATGCCGGGGCCGGACTCGTCGTACTCCTGCTTGGAGATCCACATCTGCTGGAAGGTGGACAGGGAGGCCAGGATGGAGCCACCGATCCAGACGGAGTACTTGCGCTCGGGCGGGGCAATGATCTTGATCTTGATGGTCGACGGCGCCAGGGCGGTGATCTCCTTCTGCATGCGATCGGCAATACCGGGATACATGGTGGTGCCACCCGACATCACGATGTTGGCATAGAGATCCTTGCGGATGTCCACATCGCACTTCATGATCGAGTTGTACACGGTCTCATGGATGCCGCACGATTCCATGCCCAGGAAGGAAGGCTGGAACAGCGACTCTGGGCAGCGGAAACGTTCGTTGCCGATGGTGATCACCTGTCCGTCGGGAAGCTCGTACGACTTCTCCAGGGAGGTGGAGGCGGCGGCGGTGGCCATCTCCTGCTCGAAGTCCAGGGCCACGTAGCACAGCTTCTCCTTGATGTCGCGCACGATTTCACGCTCAGCGGTGGTGGTGAACGAGTAGCCGCGCTCAGTCAGGATCTTCATCAGGTAGTCGGTCAAGTCGCGACCAGCCAGATCCAGACGCAGGATGGCGTGGGGCAGGGCGTAACCCTCATAGATGGGCACGGTGTGGGAGACACCGTCACCGGAGTCCAGGACAATACCGGTGGTACGGCCGGAGGCGTACAGCGAGAGCACGGCCTGGATGGCCACGTACATGGCCGGGCAGTTGAAGGTCTCGAACATGATCTGGGTCATCTTCTCGCGATTGGCCTTGGGGTTCAGCGGGGCCTCGGTCAGCAGCACGGGGTGCTCCTCGGGGGCGACGCGCAGCTCATTGTAGAAAGTGTGATGCCAGATCTTCTCCATATCGTCCCAGTTGGTGATGATGCCGTGCTCGATGGGGTACTTCAGGGTGAGGATACCACGCTTGCTCTGTGCCTCATCGCCCACATACGAGTCCTTCTGGCCCATGCCCACCATCACGCCCTGATGGCGAGGACGACCCACAATCGAGGGGAACACGGCGCGGGGCGCGTCGTCACCGGCGAAACCGGCCTTGCACATTCCGGATCCATTGTCCACGACCAATGCGGCAACCTCGTCGTCACACATCTTGTCTTCTGGCTGTTTTCACTGCAAAACCACAAGGGAAAGGGTCTATTAGATGGAGAGGTTCTGTGAGGTGCGTGTGTGCGAAGTTTGTGTCTGTGCAGAAGGATCAACAAAAGTATTATGTGACTTTATTTAAAAAGCTCGTTCTTTTCAAAAAGTGAGCAGGAAAATATTCTTTAAAAAATCTGTAACTAAAATGTATCCTTTGAAGAGCAAGAAGTCCTTAGGAAGTAAAATACTTCGATTCAATCCAGCAGGATCTTTAGAGGATTTAGGCCTCTTGGTTCTCCTATCCGTTTTGCATTTTCACTTGATTTGTAAAAGAATATCTTTTGGAAAAATCAGTCACAGGACACTTTTGAAAATTTCTGAGGTATTCCACCTTCAAGAAAAGGCTCTGTCCTTTCAAAAAGATAAGGAATTAAAATTTAAATAATTTATTCCTTAGTACACTTTAATTATTAGATCTTTTTAGATTCCATATATTTGGTAACTCGGGCACTGTACACTCGGGAAAGTCAATCGGACAGACAGACAGACTTCTAAGATACTAACCGTTAAGAGGAAATAATATAAATCCAAATCAACACTTTCGCTGTAGAACTGCGAGTGGTCGCTGGACCGAGATGCGCTAATATTTATACCATTCAGCGGGCGACCCTCAGTCGGTTTAGATATTTTCCAACACACACGCGAGCGGATCTCTCGGGCACACACACACACGCACACACACTGTATATGAATGTGCACATGAATGCACATTGCGCCGAGGGGGGGAAAATCGGAATTTCTTTTAAAAATAATTTGTTTGCTTTGGATTTTTGTTTTTGGACTTTTGCTCGCTTCGTTCATAATTTCCGAGACGCTCCACTGAAGGAAACCCTCCTAAAGAAAATTGGGAGGCATTCATTGCTTAGGTTTTGTTTTAGGAAAAGTTCTTACCTAAATTCTTAAATAATTTTGTAATAGGAAGGTTGCTGAACGGCATTTTAAATAAAATCAAATATGGTATATAAATATTATAATAATAAATTTATAAATAATATACAGAAAATGACTTAAATCAAAATATTTATTAGCTAAACATAGTGAGTGTAATATAAATAACAAAATATGTTAAATAAATAATATATAACAATATAGCAAATGATTTAATACAAAATATTTATTAGCTGAACATAGTGAGTGTAATATAATTTACTAAATATGGTGAATAAGAAATATATAAAAACATAGTAAATGAATTAATACAAAATGTTTATTAGCTAAACATAGTGAGTGTAATTAAAGATGGTAAATAAATAATATATAAAAGTAGAGCAAATGATTCAATACAAAATGTTTATTAGGTAAACATGGTGAGTGTAATATAATATATTAAATATGGTTAATAAATAATATATGAAAATATAGCAAACGATTTAATTCAAAATGATTATTAGCTTAACCTATTAAATGTTAAGGTTCTTTATCACATAAGCTGAAGGGATATTTAATGAAGACATTTCCTTAAAGAAGTATATGATATATAATTAATTTCTTTAAGTATAAATTATCTAGTAGATATTAAGTTGCTTAAGACATTTTCTTAATAAGAAATATATAAAAATATAGTAAGTGACCCAATGAAAATGTTTTTTAGCTAAACATAGTGAGTGTTAAGGTTCTTCATCACATAAGCTACATTCAAAAGTATTTCCATAACTTATGGGATATATCATTAATGCCCTTCTTTAAGCATAAATTATCTTGTAGATATTAAGTTGCTAAGACATTTTCTCAGTGCAGGCGCTGAGAAAAGACGCTGCCGAGCGCCAGGGTAAACATCAGCGCGATTGCTCACCCACAGACAGATACACAGACATGTGGATATATCCTCCGGATCGGAGCATCCCCATCGTAGGCGTAGCATCACTCTCCATCTGCGGCTGTGTCTGTATTTTTATCTGCAGCTGCGGATGTGGCTGTGTCTGTGGCTGTATCGGTGCCGTGTTGGTTTTTTTTGTTTTGTCTAATTTTTAATCAACATTTGCACGTTGGTCCAATCCATACATGGTTGCGATGGAAATCTCTCGCCGCTGATGAGAACGCACTCGCAATTAGAAATAAGAATTTCAAAACAAAACCAAAACTATATATCGCCGCGTTCTGCTCTCGGCCATAATTCGCTGGGTGTGGGCCGCCCCTGCTTTCCTGGGTGGGTGTGTGTAGTGTGTTGTTGGCCGGTTAGGGATTCAAAAGCCATAAATGCAAGCCGAAAATTGTTAATAGAGCGGCGCATTGCATTTATAGATTTGCCAGAAGCTGAAATCAATTTAAAATGCCACACAACCTATTCGCTTTTCTTTTTGGCCCACTCCCATTAATCACGAGCGAGATCGTTAAATCCATTCAGTTAATGATCTAAACTCTTAATTGACTTATATGGTGCTCTGGGAATTTTTAGAAATAATAACAAGAACAGAAACATTTGTTTACACAATTCTCGCCATCGCCACGAATTTTCCAAGAGAGTGCGTGAGTGGCTGGGAAAATCGAAGGAAAAGCAAAAATAAATAAAGTGAAAACCGTGCGCTCTCACGTTTTTGCAAGAGATTCTTTGACGCTTACGCGCAGAAACGTATCTAGAGTATGGAATTCTATTTTTAATAGAGAACTCACGAAATTCTTATACATTTAAATTTAGATAATATGCGATTGGCCAGTTATCGCAGGTGAGGGAGCGAGCATTGCTAAATAGGGCTATTTTGGATACCCTGTTAATAAGGGAGAGTTCGTTCTGCAAAAGATATTAAGGAAGCTTTTCGAAGGGGTTTGTTTATTTCCTTATTATCAAAAAACTATATAAATATATAAATAAAATAATTTAACATTTAGGGCCTACAATATCCACCCGAAACTAGGCCAAGCTGAATTTTATGGAGTAAGTGCAAAGGACTCCTAAGAGCTCCCCTAAATACCCTTCTACTACCACAACTTAAAACCCACTTGACATTTTTTGATATACCCAAAAGATGACGCTCTCTTAGACCTCCTAAAATCCCATAAATTATTTATAACATCCCCTCAGATATATGCGTTCATTCACTCTATTTTCCCACTATCAGCTGAGTAATCGGCAAACATCTTCACAACGCCTTGTTGGGTGCCATTCATTCAGCAGTCAGTCTACCACAACGCCCTGGTCAGCAACAATATATATAAATACAACGCTTATATGTTATCGCCTGTGTATGTCAGACATATCTTTTCGGCCCACATTAGCTGGCTGGCTCGCTGGCTAGCAGCTGATTGAATTGTGTTGGCCAGCAACAACAAAAATCTGCCAATTTGAAGATACTGCAACAAATGTGCTGCTGCCCGAAAATATTATTTATAAAATATTTACATATTCACGAGCCACTAGATTTTCTTGGGGCAGAAGCGGAGGCACCAGCACCAGGCCAGACCAGAGTGGAGCAGACCTGGTCGGGAGCACTGGGCCGCGGCACCACCTTTTAAGGATGCGCCAGGCACCGACGGAGGCGAATGCCGACGACAGCTTGACGTTGGCGGCGTGCGCGCCTGTTCGCTTCCCTGACAAGCAGCCAGCGGCCCAGAGCTCTAATGAGTTCGGGTACGGATTCCGAGTACCGGACACTGGGAAATCACTCTAGAGAAAATTCCCTTAAAAATATATTATATTTATAATACTTATGCTTTTTAAATCAGAGTTATAGTATAGTTATATACTACAAATTAAAGCTATAAGTCTTTCTTATCGATGCCAAGACATTAGATATATTCATTTCCATATAATTAATAATAATGTATAAATATTTTTTCTTAATAGTATTGGCTTAAGTATTTTTTCCTGTGCACCCGCAACGTATACTGCATTCCACGGTGTATTGCAATCCGTATTTTTAAATCAAATATTGTGCCAAGAAATATTAATATATATAAGCATATATTTATGAATATGCTGAAGCTAAATTTCGACATATTTAGTATTTAATTTGTATTTAATGAATTCTATTTAATATGGGGGTTTGGCATCTACAGCCAAACTTGCACATATGCTGCAGATTTTTCATTTAAATTAGGAACAGTTTTTTTTAATACCCTATTTACTTTTACCCATTTTTTGTGTGACAATTATGCATGTAACTTATTAATTTCATATTTATTTTTACTGATATTAGTTCAAGCTTTTTTAGAGTTAAAATAAAATATGACTTCTCAAATTATATCAGTTTGTACTAGTTAATTGTATAAAAATACGAAATGAAATTGTAGTCCAGGCTTAAATGTTATAAAAACTTCTACTTTACCGAACCCTAATATATAAATATAAAGCTGTTCTTGTTCTAGTTTTAAATCCTTTTAAATTAATCTCTTCCTTGGATGTAACTTGGTTCAGGATGGAAATAAATAAATAAATAATACTAACACTCGTGTTATTATTTTATTTTCTTTTTCTTCAGTGAAAGTTTCCTGTTCAACAATAAATAATTATTATTTATTTACTTTTTTTGGAACTTTCCTTTTCCTAGATATTCCTCTCCTGGCCAGTCTTCTCATTTTCGCACGATGGACCCACGAGATATAGCAGCACTCCACGGCAAAGACACAACTGGCCACTAGCAGGAGTCCGGAGGAGAAGGCAATGGCCCCGCGGAACTGGTCGAAGGTGAGGGCCTTGAAGGGGTCCTCGCGCACCCGGTTGATCTCCTCGTGGATCATGCGGCGCATGTCCAGGTCCCGGGCCCACTTCTGCATGTGGCCCGACTCGATGATGTGCTGGATGACCGGGTTGATCTGGTGCAGGAGGTGGTACTTCTTCGGCAGCAGCATGGTCACGAGGTAGACGTAGAGGGACTCCCGTCGGTCGAAGCAGTAGAGCTGGTCCCGCTGGATGCGGGGATTGTAGAAGGAGTGCTGCCGGGAGACGGCCACGGCAATGTGCTCATTGTGGGCGGCGTGGTTGAGGCACTCCACGAGGTTGTAGCATATCTGGAACTTTTCCCTGATGTACTTGAAGACCTGCAAATGGGCCAGGGAGGTTTATGTAAGTCCCAGGAGGAAGGAAGTACTCTCACTCACCTCCCCCTCCTTGTTCAGGTGGCGCACGTTCTCGGAGGAGCCCATAATGGTCATGCGATTGCTGTAGATCTCCTCCAGCGTCTGAATCTGATGGGAGCTGCGCGGAGTGGTCAGCGTGCTGATCAGGAAACTCTGGTAGGTGTTGCTGAAGAAGAAGCCCATCAGGAAGGAGAGCGCGAACAGTTGCCTCAACGTCGGCGGGAAGTCCTGGGCCGGAATGGCCTGGTTGAGCAGGATGCCGAGAACCCTCAGGCATATGGGGAAGTAGCCAGTCAGGTTGCGCAGCCGGAAACCGGAAACGAGCTGGGCCACTCGGACCACAAAGGAGCACGTGACTATAAAGAGTCCGATCAGCCACCCGGCGTCCGCATGGAAGGTGGCCACAAAGTTGAAGAAGCCATGCCTGCGCTTGGCCTTGGCCACGCACCAGGTGAGCTCATCCTGGTGATAAGGTATGGAGCTGGACACGAACTGGCTGATGCTCGGATCCTCGTCTATGCCGCCCACAATCATCTCGATTTCCCTGCGATAACAGAACCCGTCATTGTCTTGAGGAGAAATATACAAATATATATACTCACCCATCGATTAACTGCTGGAAAAGATGGTACAAGTTGCTGTTCTCACCCTGCATCTCGATGTTCACGTGCAGCCTCTCGGCGATGGTCTGCACCATTTGGAACTCGATGCCACTCAGCTGGACCTGTGCCCCAGCCGCAGTCTCAGCCTCAGGGTAGCTGTCGCCGTCGTCCTCTGCCTCGGGATCCGCATAGCCCCCGTCCTCTGACTCGCCGTAGTCGGATGTCTCGTTGTATTCTCCTTCACTCCCCTCCAGGTCGTAGGAGTAATCCTCCACGGACTCATCTTCACTGCTGCGAAATATGTACGGCTCCCAGGGACGAAAGGCGGCTGTCAGGGGACATCCACTGAGATCCCTGGGGAACTTATCCTCGAACTTGGCGCGGTAGAACTCCTCGATGACGGCCTCTGGCTCAGATGAGTTGGACTTTAATACTTTACCGTCGTCTGTGGCATTTTCTACGGACTTATCTGATGTATTTTCATTGTTGCTCTCTGTTGGAGTAACTAATTCGGGACCAGCCTCAGTTGTAGTCTCACTTTGATCATCGAGGGTTGAAGGTTCAGTAAAGGATTCATCGGTATAGTTGTGAGATCGTTGGTATAAGTTCTCACTTTCGTTTTCTGTAGAGCTTTGGGAGTTAACTTCATAATTTTCTTGGCTTGAATATTCAGTGTCCTTTCCATCTCCATTAATTTTAAGACTACTTTCTGTACCTTCTTTATCATCCTGATATTCATTAGTATCTTCATTATTAGTCGCATAAGTTTCTTGACCATTTTCATTAATATTTTCCCCACTTTCTGATTTATTTTGAGGAAACTCATTACCCATTTCTTTATTCCCTTCAGCACTTTGGTTTATATCGTTTTCATAATCATTTGTAGGCTGCTCCTTACTTGGATCAGTATTGTCCGTATTAGATGTTTTTACCTCATCTTCAGACCCTTCCTGGTCGTTCCCATTTTCGTCACCTTCCTCCTGGCTTCCACCTTCCTGGTTTCCAGCTTCCTCCTGGCTTCCACCTTCCTGCTGGCTTCCTTCTTCCTGCTGGCTTCCAGCTTCCTCCTGACTTCCACCTTCTTCCTGACTTCCTCCTTCCTGCTGGCTTCCGCCTTCTTCACCCTCACCCTCACCATAATCTTCATCCTCCTTCTCCTCGTCCTCTTTTTCATTACCCGTATAGTCGCAGGCATCCAGTAGTTCCACAGATATCACCCGATTTCCACAGTTGTTATCCGGATGATAGGGAAACACGCTCTTGCCATAGAAGAACTCGTTCTCCTCGCTCTGCCCAATCACATTCACATTGAAGATCTTCTTGTTCATGAAGGTGAGCAGCAGTTCCACCATCAGGTCGGTCATCTCCTCGTCCGTTTCCTCCACGGAGGCCAGGTAGACCACGAACTGGGCCAGGGGATTCCAGTTGAGCATGCTCTTCCAGTGCTCGAACAGCTCGTCGAGGTCCTCGTCGTCGAGACTCTCCACGATGAGGAAGTAGCACTGCGGCTTCTCGGACATCAGGAACTCCGCGGAGATGGCGCCCACCCGGGAATTGGTGATCAAGAGGGTCCAGGGATGACCTGCGTATGAGTTGATGTCCCTAAGCAGCTGGTCCTGGATGTGATGCCGCTGGTAGTTCTGCGTGAAGCACAGCACCGACCCGGAGAGTCCATCTCCGGAGTCAAAGTACTTGCGCAGCAGGGCCAGGATGCAGGCTGCCTGGCCACGGTCCTCGCCCTGCACCTTCATCAGATTGATCCCGAATCCATGGGCTCCGTGGAGCAGCAGCAGCAAGGTCGCCACAAAGCGATACGCAGGTGTGGACATGCCGCAAGCAATTGAGGCAACTGTGGGCCACGCCCATCGACCACGCCCAAGCCCCGTTGGGCGGGAGGCGCACTCGCCGCCCCCAGGGATCAGACCCATTATTATACTGCAATTATGTTAATTTTTCAATCTCTGGTCCGATATGGCCCCTCGGCTGTGACAGTGGGTCTCGGAATATCTCTCCCCGCAAGCCGCCGACTTTGTTTGTTTAGGCCTGGTTTTTTATGGTCCGTCATAAGCGCTGAGGCTCCAATTCAATTGCGACAAGTCTTATCGACCATCTCCCCCATGGCCCAATAACTCCACTTGCCCCAGTTCAGTGCTGGCATTTTGGCCATTTGTATGCTAAAGTTGGGATATATTACAGGTTTTATGGGAGCTTTTAAATACTATACTTATATATGTTACAGGTTTTATTAAAGCTATAGAATCTTTCTTTAAACTCACTACAACCTCATACATTTTGGATATTGCTTTTATAATATAATATCCCATCTTAATTTTGACTTTTCAAGAGTAAATTGAGGCAACACTCGCCGTGGCGAGACCACTTATTCTGTCTGGCGGAGTTATAGCCATTTGGCATTAAAGTTGAGGCCACGCGTGGCCAACAAGGCCTGACATTTTCGGTTCATAAATAACATTGCTCCGAATGTGAAAGAGAAATAAAATTGAATACCGATTGCCTGAAAAACACAAAAAAAAACACATATATATCAGTAGGCTGAATCCAATTGGTAATTTTAATCTAGCAAATTGTAACCAGTTTTGTTTTCTGGCCTTATATTTCATAATCGCACTATGTAAACCATATTTTATGGCAAAAACTAAACAATTTACATCTAACTCTTGGAGGTGGCCATAAATTTAATGAATTAATGGGGCTAGTTTCCTACAGCGAAACCTAATCAACAATTAAAAACAATTAACACCTGGTTGGAGCAAATGAATTCCTGTATTTTAAAGTTGCCGCACCTGAATCTAATTAGATAATCCAGGGTTTAAATCAGATAAAACGGTGGCTAGAACTAAGTTCGAATGGGATCGAAATCAATTGATTAATTTTTAAATCAGACAATTAATTTTAAATTGATTTTTTCTTCCCGACTGGCGGTAAAAGTAAAGCCAGTTTTGGGTGCTGCAAAATATGTTAAGTATGTTAGATATTCCAAATACAATAACCCGGGCAATCATTAGAGACGCAGATTGTTTTTTTGTTATGTCTGGGTTCTCTCCTTTATGTTCTGAAATATTTCAGATTGAATAATTGAATCGCAGAAAAAATGAACACAAAATCACTTGATATGTCGGTATGGTAATTTGTAAAAATAAGTTTTAACTGACGCCGAAAAGAGTCGCCTTGCCTTATATTAATAGAATGTTGATTAATAATATTGAACAACTGTGCAATACTTTGATACTCTTTAGAGCCCGAAAACATTTAAACAATTATGTTGGATTAGGTCATAATCCATCCATTCTAAGCCTGCACTTTAAGTATGAATTCACTCACCAACTGGTTTATTGACCTATTTCGAATACATATATTTTCGACTCACCCTCCAACCACCCAATCATTAAGTCGCTATTTATGTTTTTGCCTATAGCATAGGAACATATATCCAATGACTCACTTGAAAAGGTATTCGGGTTTCGTTATGCCACAAGCTGCATGTCGGGCAATTTATTAGCTTGACGTTTAATACCAAAGTCAGCATGCAGTGTCCAATGTACCTGACTTTGCCCCCTGTGCCGTACACAGAGACTAATAGGTAGTAAAATATATTGTATTATATGGAAAATTATATAAATATATATTAGAGAAATAGAAATGTTAATTCATAACATGTATATTGCATTGGTGTAATGAATGTGTAACCCCTTAATTGACTGACACAGATACCTAGGTAAAAACTGGTTCCATTAAAGATAAATAAAATATTTTAATATACATTAATACAAGCTATAATTTATATAGTTAAATGATATACTAGGTATATCATATTACTCTATAATTATTTCTGATCTTAAAGATTAGCTTATTTTTTACGGTATAAACAATCTCTATTGCGCTTAATGCAATTTGGTTCGCTCCTTTTTTGACACCAAATAAATGTGAAATATTTCTTTGAAATACCTACATCTTTTTTTGTGTGCATTATATCGTTCCAGTCTGAATCAAATCGCTTTGGCCACAGGCATCAAAGTCAGAGTCAGTTGCAGCAGCAGCACTTTTGGCATGGGGCTGACCTTCGTCAGGAGAATAGAAATACAGATATCTGAATATTTGTGCGAGTGTATACCTATGATGGGGTAACTAGCGGCCATATAAACTCCAAGCTCCAAGATTGATTTATTGAGCAAACCGTCGAATGATAATTACTCTCCAACCGCACCAGGGCAGGCCGGTACTGGAATATCATTGGAGGATATTGATAATCCGGCGGTGGTATCAACAATCGACGGAAAGCGAAAGTGAGCGCCACACGAAGTCAGACAATCATAATACCATTGTGGCTTATGGTAAATCTATGGCTGTGGGAAACCGGCTGTGGGCACACCCACTGCGGAGGTGGAGCCTTCGGCCACATTGGCCTAATTGGTCTAATGGTCCGCGTTTATGGAAAACCAAAAGGCAAGCACTTAAAGAGGGCCATTAAGAGTGCTTAAAATCGCGATATTAGTCGATTAAGATCCGGCACTTAGAATGGCTGCCGCCAAGGCGTCAGCCCGAAAGCCCAGAAATGCCCGAAATGTTTACCAAAATGTTTACCAAAATGCTCAGCGAATTCGTCAAGACCTTGGGGCGCTGACAGAGCCGGTAATGAAACTGTCAACGGGGCGACAAGAGTTCGCCTCCGCCGTTTGGATTGATTTAATTAAACTCACATTTGTGCGCGCAGAATGCGCAAATGGAGCAATTGCAGGCTGACTCCGACGATGACATGGCATTCGGAGAACGTGGCGGACTGGCTGTCCAGAAGGCCTCACTCAATTCGAGGCATATTTAAAGTCAATTTCGTAATGGTCGCAATAAGAGGAGATATGTTATTATAGCCTTAAGATACTTAGGGAAAAAGAGAAAAAGAAAAGGTAGATAATACACTTAGGGACAGGTTTCACACATTCACAATTCACACATTTAAACTATGCTGATTAATTTATTTAAAATATGCTTGAATCCGTTTACTAACAAAATATACAGGAACACTTCAGAAAAGTAAGAACTGAATTTGTATTTCGGCTGAAATATTGCTGAAGTATTTTGATTGCAAAAATATACTTGCAAATATTTATAATAACAATTTTAAAGACCCTTTTTGCCTGTGTACACTTTAAAGCCAGTACAAGACGTTGCGGCTATTAATCTTCAAGTGTTGATCCTCAGAAAAGTAAGAACTGAGTTTGTATTTCGGCTGAAATGTTGTTTTATTTGAAAATTCAAAGTATTGTGATTGTAAATATTCTTGGGAATATTTCTAATAACCATATTAAAAACCCTCTTGGCTGAAATATTGTTTTCTTTGAAAATTCAAAGTATTTTGATTGTAAATATAATTAAAAATATTTCTAAAAACCATATTAAAGACCCTTTCTCCCTGTGTACACTTTAAAGCCAGTACAAGACGTTGCTGCTATTAATCTTCAAGTGTTGATCGTCACCGAGTCATATGGAGCGAGTGGCCAGCAGAAAGACCTGCCACAGATTTTGTTTCCCCGCAGACCGGCCACTTTCGAAATACCCAAGCCAAGTCGGCTAATGAGCATCGGTCCAGGGCGTTGTTGTGAAAGGAAACACCACAGTGCCGTGATAGTTGTGATAGTTTTGATAGCCGCGAATCCGCCCGAGGCGGGTACAAAACACCTACGTTTCCGCCCGGCTCACATGTCGTAACATAGGACGCGGCCTGCTCCGATTAAGTATGATATAACTACGTGACCATATCGGCTGACATTGGCGGCACAGCACAGCCTTGAACTGGCTCGAACCGATAGAACCGGTACCACATAAGTGCTTATTTAGATCGTAACTGGGCATTAACTTTGGTCGAAGTAAGTATTCGCCGAAAAGCCAACAATTAACAAGAAAGGAATCAGTAAACAAAGTGAATGTCGTCGTTGTGTGGGGCTTGGCCACCGGGGGCAGTGAGCTTACAGCTGCTAATTAGAGTAATCACCCACAGGTGATAATGCCCCCGGTCCCGGCCAGCACTCATCCACGCACAAATTCGCACCGAATGGCATATTTGGGAGGCAGTAAAAACACACACTCCATGTGTCACATTGCAAAACAAATGCCGCGCCGGGCCGGGCCGGGCCGGGCCGGGGCACTTAATGCTAACTTGGCTAATTCTGCCCGCAAACCAGTTTCGATCCAGCGGCGGCTGCAGTCACCTCTTTTGCATAACCCCTTTGAAGTGGGGCTGTTCACGTTTTCGGGTTGCCTCAGCAGCAGAGAACATTTTCGGCTTTTCGGATTTTCAATTGGAATTGCTTGCATTGCTTTCCATTTTCAATTTGGAGCAAACAAGTTGGTTCCTCAGCCGGCTCCTCGGCTCGGGGCTTTCACTGGCTCCGATATATTGGTCAAATGTAAATGGTTCCTGGCCGACTATGTTACGAAACCCGAATCCAGTTCGGAGGAAATCCAGTCTGTGGGCTAGCTGAAAAAAGGGTATTAAAAGTAGAGATGTGAATATAGATATGAATAATTATTGTAATCAACAGAAGGCGTTATATTAATCATAAGCTTGACCGGGCAATTAATAATATTTAAATGCAGCTTGTTCTCAACATATTCGCAAAACAAATCTTCACTTAAACAGGCCTTTGTAACAGGTTGGGGTATTTTAATTGTCCCGCTGCTGAGTACATTTAATTTATTACTATGTGTTTACCTTAAATTCTGCCCCATCACCGGGTATCGCCCCGTACAATGGACTCACCCCCATTGACAAAAACAGCTCGTGACGATATAAATACCCATGAATACCCCGAAATTGCAAAAATCAAATCGAATGAGTTGTTTATTGGCTGATAGCGATAATGAACTTGCAAGTAAAGCAAACTTAATGGCTGCTGGTAAAAATAACAACTGAATTACAACAATAAACCCGCGCACTCTAATGCAAATTTGCGGAAGCCAACGGAGCGTATGAGCGATGCCTGCCGCTAGGCCAGGCGACACCACGGCCTGTATAAGAGAGGCAAAGGCCGCTTGCAGCGGAAACCTCGAGCAGGAGCCGGAGCCCCAGTCCCAGTCAACTTCAGTCTTGGACTCGAACGACACTCTTATAAAATTCGGTG
The DNA here is from genome assembly GCA_008042775.1 of Drosophila pectinifera. Classification (NCBI taxonomy): domain Eukaryota; kingdom Metazoa; phylum Arthropoda; class Insecta; order Diptera; family Drosophilidae; genus Drosophila; species Drosophila pectinifera. The sequence continues at coordinate 61,413 of VNKC01004986.1, forward strand.
CGCCTGGCAAGCGGAGCGCAGTCGCACAACGGCAAGCGCAACGCTCAGACGTGAGTCGCGGGATCGGCTAGAAAGTGATTATTGTTCCGATCAAAGCAAGCAGCAGCTGCAGCACCGAAAGTGTCTCACAAAGTAAGCTAATGCCAGATGGACGGCAGCACAATTGGCTGGCCGCAAAAGCAAAATAGAGAAAAAGCAAGAAAAATACGAAAAAGCAAGAAAAAATACGAAAAAACAAAAGACTTAGGCAACGAACGCGGCACGTCGCGAAGTGCGGTTTCAAACGGTTAAAGTGCAAATTGCCATGCATTTAGTTATAATGCCCGCCTGTCGCTGCAGTTTCGGTCTTGGATCTTGGATCCGCTTCAGTTTCGATTTCGAGGCGTTGCCAATGCCACTCTCACCGCCCACCTGAATTCTTGACTACAAATAAATATGTATATATATCAAAACATGTATGGCCCACAGGGTTAATTGGCAAATCAATTGAAATATGACCAGCGCAGCCAAGGGTGCGCAAGGCTGCGGTTGCGCATTTCTGTGGATTATTAGCCAAATGCGCCGATCGCGTGTGTCAGTGTGTGATTTGTGCGGCCAAAAGAAGCCGCTGCCGGAGAATGGAGAACGGAACTGTGTTAATTGGGTTTAGTTGGCAAACGCATTTAATGTTGTTCGGTTTGGCTTTGTTTTGGCACCAATTAAAATTAAAAGTGCAGCCAGCCTGCCACTGGACGTGACTGCTGACTTAGAGGCAGGAATTTATGGCCGCGGCACACATGTCTGGTATTCTGGCATTAAGGAAGCCTTGTGGCGGCGACCTTTTCCGCTGCCTGCAAAAATAACGAAATTTACAAGCAGGTGCTAACCAGCCTTCGAAAACGTGCCTTCCGCTGTCGGAAGTCTCTTTCTGGGAACCCCAAAAGCAGCAGATTCAAATAAAAATAAGATCGTTGTAATACCTACAACTCAATTGTTTGGCTGAAACATTTTCGTTGGCATTTTTTAAGTTCACGAAACGCGTGAGAACACGCTGGCTGACAAGGTGCAAAACAGATTCAGATAAGGCAACACACGACAGCTCGGCTTCTTGTTAACCGCGTTATGTAGTGCTGCTAGTATGCAGTACTAGTTAGTGCAACTAAGTTGCAGGTATTTTTCTTAATTGGCCTCCATCGGCGTCCATTCGGTTGCAACACATCACAGGGGGCACTGGGAACAAATCAAAGGGACCTGCCTATTAATGAAAGACCTGTCCAAATGTGGCCCACAATGCATAGGTTTCTTTTGTTAACCCAATTGTCCGCCTAAGATTTATGTTCGAAATGTCTGCTGAAATATAAAGAAAATTAAGCCATTGTTGGTAAGTTATTCAGCAAAAGATTTATAGAAATAGTGGACATTATATTCCATGGATTAATGAAGGAAAATTATGAAATTACATATACAAATATATCTAGCTCATTTGAAAGCTAAGGAACATAACTGCAAATTTAACTTTACCTTTTTTTAAAAGACTCCCCTTAGAAATATAACATCTTAAAAGGCAAAGTCTCTCAATTTTTTGAAATAAAATTCACCCCATGTATGTATTTATAAATTTTAATCTCAACACATTGAACCAGAACCGAAACGTGAATAATGCCAGCGTTTGAACCTGCCTGTTAACACAAAAAACATCCAAAATGAATACATTGTTGAAAAGGTTAACATAAATACCGGTATTTATTATTTTCCTGGGAGGTTTCTATCGTGCAGCGGAGCAGTTATCAGCGTTCGCTTTCGAACCGCTTCGTGCTCGAATTTAATATACAAATTAAACGAAAATAAAGCGAAATTTCATTAACCTGCCATGTCTCATCAACATGAGAGGCTATCAAGCGCAATGCGAGCATTACCGCAAACATATCGTGAAAAAACACAATAATATCATGTATAAAGAAAAAGACAAGTGGCTTCGTGGTTTTGCGGCTGGTAACTTATGACTTGTAAACTTGTAAACTTTTTAATGGTTTTGTTCCGCCTGCTGCCCTTAGGGTCCCAAGTTTGTGACAAAAAGCCTGGCGGCTTTTCTTTGCTCTTCTTTTTACTTTTTTTAGAGCCCACTTCTCATTTATTTCTCTGGGAAACCATTCGGGTTTCCGCTTGGCACAAGTTGCACAAGTGTTATGTAAAGTACACAGATACGCAGTAATATATCTCTTTCATGCGTGCAGCATCGGGATCAGCCTTGACTTTTAACTCTTTTTTTATGCAATTCAACAAATGCCAGTGCTGGCTGGAAAATCACAGAAATTCAATTATCTTTGACTGCTTATGGCGGCACGCGCCGACGAAAGTTTCATGCCATGTTTGTCTGCAATTTGCCAGGTCCAAACGAGTCTAGGAGTTGGTCGCCACGAAAACAGTTAATATTAAATGGTACTAGTCACTTTAAATAAATATTCAAATGTACGAGCACTGAGCAGTTCCTTTCAGTTCCTTATTGCCCGACAATTGAAAATCCGACAAAGTAATTAAAACCCATGTCTACTGTGTTACAGGTACACTTGGAAATACAATATATCATATATATATGCTTTAAAACTTGTTATAATAAGTATGCTCTTCAGAAAGACATGTTTCAAATATATGATTTTATTAAGAAACAAATATGTTTGCAATAGAATTCTATTAAATAATATATTATAATATTTCATATATACTATTTACACTGAATTTGATAAGTAAAGCATTTTATTTCGTACTATTAGGCACTTTTAAAAGAGATATCAAAACACTAGTGATTTTTATAGCATCCCTATGTAAATATATATCTATAATACTTTATTTTAAAGCAGTTTCTATGCTTTCTTATAGGCAGGAAAATGCGCTTTTCCCTATGAGAGAATTCTCATAGTTTTCCGAGAGTATTATTCAACCAATTTTAATAATTTTACTTGATACTTGTCAGTGCCAATTCTGCAGCTGGCTATTTTGTCGTGACTGGGATACCATTGGCGTGAGAAATTAAAGCACACACATCATTCCAGTCGCACGCTGCTAGCCGGCAACAGATGCAGATGCAAGCGCAGGTATCTGATGGATACGGATACTTCAATCGCTGCACTCGTTGACGCCTGAACTGACCCGACTCATTTGCATACAATCGCCAAGCCCACTCGGCTTTCTGCAGTCTGCAATCCGCATGCCGGCGCCTTGGCACCGGAATTGGCACAGTTACATGCAATCTGTATCAGCGTCTATATCTGTATCTGAATCTAGTTAGAAAGGGCTTTGTCTGGCATGTGGGGGCCACTCCATTGCCGTACTGGCACCCCTCAGATCTGTGGCACTGCCTGGGAGTCCTATGAAGTAGGCTAGGGCATTGTATGCAGATTATAAATCGCCAATTAGAAATGAATCGTCTGCAATTCAATTAAAAAAGTACTTGCTAATCGGTCGGGGCTAATTCATGCAATATCACGATCCAGGGTCTCTGGTACTTTTCTGATTGATTATTCATTTATGGCTTTGTGGTTTTCAAAGATAATGCAGTAGGAAAAAATAAGTCGTCGCTAGAAGCAGTAGATTTCGATTTAAAATCAGTGGAATAGTGGAATATATATTGTAAATATTCCCACAAAATAGAGTTTGGTTTGAGAAATGTGTTTAATTATTTAATTTGTATATTATTTTAATTTTCATATTTCCATTTATTATTTATTAGAATAACCAGCAGAATATAACAATATATATTGTAAATATTACAAGAACATAGAGTTTTTTTTTGAGAAATGTGTTCTTTAGATGATATTTTATCTGACATTTAAGTTAAGTCAGGTTTAAATATTCTTAGTTTTTTATTCAATTTAATTTTCATATTTCCTATTATTTATTATAATAAGCAGCAGAATATCACAATATATATTGTAATTATTACAAGAACTAGAGTTTGGTTTGAGAAATGTGTTCTTTAGGTGATTTTTTTTTTTTTTGTGACATTTAAGTTAAGTCAGGTTTAAATATTTTTTGTTTTTTACTCAATTTAATTTTCATATTTCTTTTTATTATTTATTAGAATAACCAGCAGAATATTACAATATATATTGTAAATATTACAAGAACATAGAGTTTGGTTTGAGAAATTTGTACTTTAGGTGGTCTATAATGTCATATTCAAATTAAAACACGTTTAAATATTTTTAATATATTATTCAATGAAATGTTCATATTTTCTTCTCGTGTGGGACAACCTTTAGATTATTCTCAATAGTCAAAACTATTTTAAGCTACGATTTTCATGTTGGGAATATTTCAGATTCCGTTTCCTTCGCCGGCGATTCTCCACTAAAAGGCCGGAAATAGAAATGATAGATAAGCGGCTGCCAACCGCTCAGTGGCTCAGTTTAAGTTCTGGTCCGGGTGTGACTGCAGCTACATCTACTACTACTAATCCCAGTTCCGTTTCCTTGCTTGACAGGTTCCCCAGCTTGCCATGTTTCGCATCCTCGTCGGAGTGACTTGTGCGCTCCTTTGGCCGCAAGGGAATCAGGCTCTGAGTCCTGGCCTGCAGGTGGCCAAGCAGTGGAAGCTCCTGCGCTATAACTTCGAGCCCCAGGCGCCGGTCAGCGATCCCAACTTCTTTAGTCCCCAAAATGTGCTGATCACAGGAGTCGCTGTAACGGACGATCGTATTTTTGTGGCCACGCCGAAGCTCTTCTCGGGCGTACCCTCCACCGTGAGTTGGGTGTCCAAGGCGCAGTTTGGGGACTCGCCCACCCTCCAGGCCTACCCCGACTGGTCCTTCTCGAACACCGGACGAAGTGACTTCAACTGCAGCGATCTGATCCTGACCTCCGTGTACCGCCTCCGCCTGGACTCGTGCAATCGCATTTGGCTGCTGGATGCCGGAGTATCGCGTTCCCTCGAGGACTACGAGATCACCTGTCCGCCGAAGATTCTGGTGGTGGACCTGGCCACGGATCGCGTGGTGCGGAGAATCGACTTCCCGCCGGAGGTCCTGCGCGGCGAGTCCCTGTTCACCAACATGGTGATCGACGAGACGACGGCCAAGGGCTGCGACGATGTGTTCGTCTACATCACGGACACCGTGGAGCCGGGCATCATAGTGTACGACAGCGGAAAGGATGTAACCTGGCGGGTGTCGCACCCGGCCATGTATCCCGATCCGGACTTTGCCCAGTCGGAGATCCACGAGCACCGCTTTGTGCTGATGGACGGAGTGGTCGGACTGACCTTTGACGAGCGCACTGGCGTGGTCTACTTCCAGCCCCTGGCCACGGATAGGTGAGTCATTGTCCCCAGATATAATTAATATCAAAAATAAATAACAAATTCCATCTTTTTCCTTCTCTCCAGGGTCTTCTCGGTGCACAAGAATGTCCTGAGAGCGGGTCCCTTGCCCGATAACAAAATGCTGGATGTGAAACTGGTGGGCAAGAAGAGCTCCCAGGGCATTGGTCTCTCGGTGTCGCCGTTCGACAGCAGCCTGATCTTCAGCCCGCTGAGTGAGACGGCCATCGCCTCGTGGAATCCGACGACCAATCAGCAATCCGTGCTGGCCTACGATCGGGATCAGTTGCAGTTCATAGCCGACATAACCACCACCAAGTCGGAGCCGGGCGTGATCTATGCCATCTCGTCAAAGTTCCATCGATTCTTCCTGAAGAACCTCAATCCGAGTGAGTTCAACAACCGCATTGTCCGTCTGGAACTGCCCTCCGGGAACTCCCTGCTGGGCCACCGCGTAGCCCTGCCCGCTCCACCCACCCACAACAGTCTGCTGAACTACGGCGTCTTCAATACCCATGCCCAGACCTCGTCGAACGCCCTCACAACCTACTTCACCAGTCCGGGCCTGACCACGCCCTTCACCACCAGGTCGCCCTTTAAGTTTGAAACCGGCGGAATCGTCAACTATGCCGCCCGGAATCCCTTCACGGCCCTCAACCAGGGCGAGGCCTTTCCGCCCAGCAAGGCCACCAGGGATAACTTCCAGCGGTCCTACCTGGACACCCTGGTGGGCACCACAGCTCCGGCGGCCAACACGAGGGTGGTTTCGCTGCCACCCACCCCCTACACCACCCGACACAGCGGGTACTACTATCAGCGCGCCACGAGATCGGCGGGACAGCAGTAGGAGAATGGTATATAGCTCCTGACTTGTGTTCACGCTGCGTATGCGCAATGCGAGGAGCAGCTGATGTAAATAAATCTCCATAAATGTATATTGATTAAATTAATTTAAAGAAGTATTTCAAATCCTGTTTTTTTAATGGAGAAGGAAAGTATTTGGTACAAAATACATCCCTTGTTTAAAGAGAAATAAGAAAAGTCTAACAGTTTATAAACATATATATAACACCCAAAAATCGTTTGCATTTGTAAATGCAATTGCCACATATACTCAAATACTGTGACACTCTTTTTCCCGAAATATTTCAGCAATCGTCTTGACATTATTATTATTAACTCTTTCAGCGAGGATTCGCATTTTACAAATAAGCCTGTTTCTGAGCTGTAATTTTATCCGGTAATTATTAGTGTTTCCATTCATGTTTCAGCGATATTTAAATCTATATGATATTATCTTTTATTGCAGCAAAGTAAATTGAATTTAGGTAAAGCTAGTTAATAAATCTGCCAAACTTTCTAAATAAATTCAGCTTGAGCTAATAAAAGACTACATAGAACTTGAGAGCTTTTCTATTGGGTTATAAAAAAAGAAATTTAGTTTAAAATCATAATTATCATTCAATCATTAAAATGTTTATTGCTGTTAATTATTGTAATAGTTATCGCAGCAGATTTTGTTGAAGTTTTCAGAGCTAGCATTCAATTTAATTGTTTTTCACTAAATACTTTATATATTTATCCGTAGAATTTAATGCTTGGCAATATATTTAGTTCATGATGACTATTAACACTTAGGGAAATGCCTGGTTAAGAATAAAACTTTTTTATTTATTTAGTTTTATTATCCAACTTTAAAATCGAAAACCTAAAAATAAATGCATGTTAAGCATGTTTCTTGATTATAAAATATAAAAATACGTATGTATTCCGAGGAAAATAAACTGTGAAAGCCATACAAACTTCATAAAAACAGAAAAACAGTGGTAAATATAGCTTTTTACTTAAATGAGCTTTTAATTGCAGTTGGATTTTAATATAAATAATTATCTAGTACGTTGAATAGTTTAAAATGGTTTATCATAATTATTGTTCCGTAATTCTTCACTGGTACAATTAAGAAATTTGTTAAAGATTGCAAGTTTAACCAACCAAGGCTAAATTAGTAATTATATATCGAGTTATGTTCAGAATAACGAAAATATTCAGATATTGTTCTGGCGACAGCATTTATTTTAGGCTTTTATTAGATCCTCAACAAAAACAAAACTAACATTGGTATCAAATTGCAGTTTCTTATCAAATAACCACCTCAAGGTCAACATATATTCGCCAGTGGGAAACGGAAGTCGCAATAGTTCAGGCCTCAGATAAAATCCCCTAACTATTTGTGGACCCTGGAAATAAAACTCACTAATTAATATATATTCTCATAAAGAAAGTAGAAAAAACCCACCATATAAGGACACGTGTGGTTGAAATTAGTAAATTCCTTAAAAAGATCAAATATTAATTTAGCTACAGGGTTATAGTTCCTTCGCACAAATCGGCAGACATCCAGTTCAGCATCAACGAGCCACGGCTTGAAGCCGCTTTCCCTCTTGAAAAGCTTCGCTTTGATGTGGATATTATTAACAGAATGGAGAATAGTTCCGTTCGAATTAAGGATCACCTTCGTCCTAGATACGGCCTTCAGGCGGCACTCCTGGAATACGAACCAGGTTTTGTTGTAGCTTTCGCAGACAAAGTTTGAAAACTTGAAATCAACTGCATTCTGGAAGTAGGATTTATTATATATATTATATTTAATATGTAAGAGAAGTTACTTGATTTTTATCACCAATACAGCACAATAAATCAAATTCCACAGCATATTATAAAACTAATATTTATTCTGAACACACAAAGCAAAATCTTAACTTAGTTCAAAATATGTAATTATATTGTCATTGGTAAGAAAGAGTCCTGGAAATTGGAAGAAAGGTTTAAAGTCTTATTTTATTCAGTTTATTATTTTAACTCTTCCAACTAGGTTCGCATTTACCAAATTTTGGAGTCATTTTATTGTCAAGAGTGGTCAAAACACACCAACCTAGTATGACAATCGGTGCTTATTATGTATAGTTGGTTGTGCACTACGTTTTTGCAAGATTGATCCTTCCTTTACATTTTTATTTAACATTTTTATTAAACTTTATTTCTTCTATTTACTTACGACGCCTTAACGAATGAAAATTTCTCAAAACAATAATAATCCTGTTCACACACATTAGCTTAAAACATAATTTGTTTTGTTATTTTTGTTCACTACTTTATTTAATTTTTCTGTACCCTTGTATTCCATAGAGTACAATAGAGTACATAGAGAGGAATAAAAATGTTGAATTATTTATTTATTGTTATTTATCAACTTTAATATCCTCTATATTAAAATATTTCTTAATATTAAATATCACAAACATAGTTTAATGTACTTTTAAACTTACACTAATACTAAAGGATAGTATAGCAAGGAAAAATAAACTATTAAAGCCAAACCACATTTTGTAGACTTACAATATTCATATAAAATGAAAACCAGGGGTTTATATAGCTTCTTACTTAAATGAGCCTTTAATTGCAGTTGTATTTTCATATAAATAATTATCTAGTTCGTTGAATGGTTTATCAGAATTATTGATCCGTAATTCTCCACCGGTACTATTAAGAAATTAGCTTACAGTTTGCAATTTGAACCAACCCAAGCGAAATAATTAGCTATATCTCGAGTTATGTTCAGAATAACAAAAGTATTCAGATATTGTTCTAAAAACAGCACTTCCTTTACGCTTTTATTAGATCCTCAACAAAAACAAAACTAACATTGGTATCAACTTGTAGTTTCCGATCAAATAACGACCTCAAGGACAACATATATTCGCCAGTGGGAAACGGAAGCCTCAATAGTTCAGGTCTCAGATAAAATCCCTTAACTATTTGTGGACCCTGGAAATAAAACTAAGTAATTAATATATATTCTCATTAAGAAGGTAGAACAAACTCACCACATAAGGACACGTGTGGTTGATATTAGTAAATTCCTTAAATAGATCGAATACTAATTTAGCTATAGGGTTATAGTTCTTTCGAATAAACCGGCAGCCATCCACTTCAGATTCCATGAGCCACGGCTTGAAGCCGCTTTCCCTCTTGAAAATCTTCCCTTTGATGTGGATATTATTAACAGAATGGAGAACAGTTCCGTTCAAATTGAGGATCACCTTCGTCCTAGATACGGCCTTCAGGCGGCACTCGTGGAATACGAACCAGGATTTGTTGTAGCTTTCGCAGACAAAGCTTGAAAACTTGAAGTCAACTGCATTCTGTAAAATAGCATTTATTATTTAACCTATATGTAGGAGTTATTTCGAAACTTACACTTAAACTTGATAAAAGTACTCCCAGTACAGCACAGTAAATCCAATTCGACCGCATTTTATGCAACTGATACTTATTCTGAACACAGAAAGCAAAACCTACACAAATTTATGTATTTTGACTCAGTTTGACAAAAACTATTCCAATTATATAGTCATTATTCTTTGCTTGATTGATTATTAAATTACACACACATGAAGGTTTTTAGGTTCAATCTATCTTATCGCAGAGCCTTAATTGTAATAGTAATTTTAGTTATTTTTTGTTAAGAAACTGCATTAAAATTATAAACATATTTATAGCTTCACCTATAACTGGACACCCTTTAGATTAGGCTTTTCTTTTAGGCTTGCCGTAGGTCCTCAACAAAAACAAAACTAATATTAGTATCAATTCGTGGTTTCTGATCAAATATCCATCTCAAGGACAACATATATACGCCAGGTGGAAACGGAAACCGCAATAGTTCAGGTCTTCATATAAAATGAAGTACAGGGGTTTATTAGCTTTTTAGTTAAATGAGCCTTTAATTACAGTTGGATTTTCAGATAAATAATTATCTAGTTCGTTGAATGTTTTATCATAATTATTGATCCGTAATTCTCCACGGGTACTATTAAAAAAATGCTTGCCCTTTGCAATTTGAACCAACCCAAGCGAAATTAATATTTACATTTCGAGTTATGTGCCTATATGTTCAGAATATCGAAAATATTCAGATATTGTTCCGGAAACAGCATTTATTTTAGGCTTTTATTAGATCCTCAACAAAAACAAAACTAACATTGCTATCAAATTGCAGTTTCTGATCAAATAACCACCTCAAGGACAACATATATTCGCCAGTGGGAAACGGAAGCCTCAATAGTTCAGGTCTCAGATAAAATCCCCTAACTAGTTGTGGACCCTGGAAATAAAACTAAGTAATTAATATATATTCTCATTAAGAAGGTTGAACAAACTCACCACATAAGGACACGTGTGGTTGAAATTAGTAAATTCCTTAAAGAGATTAAATATTATTTTAACTACAGGGTTATAGTTCTTTCGCACAAATCGGCAGACATCCACTTCAGCTTCCAAAAGCCACGGCTTAAAGCCGCTTTCCCTCTTGAAAATCTTCGCTTTCACATGGATGTTATAAGCAGAATGGAGAACAGTTCCGTTTATATTGAGGATAACCTTCGTCCAAGATATGGCCTTCAGACGACACTCGTGAAATACGAACCAGGATTTGTTGTAGCTTTCGCAGACCACGTTTGAAAACTTGAACTCAACTGCATTCTGGAAGTAGGATTTATTATTTATAGTATGTAAGAGAAGTTACGCTGCAACTTGATTTTTATCACCAATGCAGCACAATAAATTAAATTCCTCCCCATATTATAAAACTAATACTTATTCTGAACACACAAAGCAAAATCTTAACTTAGTTCAAAATATGTAATTATATTGTCATTGGTAAGAAAGAGTCCTGGAAATTGGAACAAAGGTTTAAAGTCTTATTTTATTCAGTTTATAAAGACGTTTGCTTAACTACCAAAAATCAGATTTTTTTTTACCTCATGTATTTCGGCAAATAATGTTGAAATTATTATTTTAACTCTTCCAGCTGGGTTCGCATTTAACAAATTTTGGAGTCATTTTATTGTCAAGAGTGGTCAAAACACACCAACCTAGTATGACAATCGCCGCTTATTATGTATAGTTGGTTGTGCA